>QANZ01005364.1:72264-148158 GCA_003254925.1 Chamaecrista fasciculata
TAAGACATTCAACTATGTCTTAAACCGTGTCACTAAAGTGACCCACGAATTAACCCTAATTCGTGTCCCAGTGCGGCATCTTGATCCTGCTCATGTGTGACTCAGCAGGCCTCACGTGAAGTTGGCAGCAAGTCATCTTTATGACTCACAAGTCGAGAGAGGACTCTAGCAAGCCATCACGACTACCCAAAACACACGAGTTATCGCTTTAACGCCAAAACGACATAACCTAAGTAACATCTTGATATGATCCCTATTGTCACACGATATCTTGGTTCTGGATAAGGCACGGGAAAGTCATCCTTAATCCAAACCACAACTTTCTCGATTTCCTGAGTTAGTCCCATTTCCTTGTATGGCCATACATTCCTTGGACAGACTCATCAAGGCGCCAGTTAGATATCTCTCATCTTTAATGAGGGACAAAATCCCATCTTGGTCAACCACATTTCTCAGCTCTGCAATCAACCAAACTCGTACCTAGCCTGTATGGCTACCCTGCTACGGGCAACGTTGGACTAGGCCAAAGTTCGACAACTACAATGCCGGAATAGTCAAGACCTCAGGTCTAAGGGCATCTTGTCAAGAGTACAAGAGAGACTCGCTTATGACTAAACCCATGCAGGACTCTCCGGGTCGGTCCAGCAACTTGTAACCCCTTACATAATTGCACCATGACTCTCGTTAAGCATCTAGTGCATGTATCTCCATACACCGAGGTCATGCTGGTCTTGGTTTATTCTCGCTCCCACGAGGACAATCGACCAGGGACGGATTTAGATTAATTATCACATAATTAATCAAGGACGCTATCATAGTAAACATGCTAATAATATGATAACAACATGATTTATCTTCCATAAATCAATCAAAATGTTCAAAACATTTACATAAAATAATTGGCCCTAGGGCACAATCTCCAACATTGGGATAACCCTCTTCTTCCCCCACACTTACGCAGAAACTGTGTAAGTGGGAAAAAGGCATCGCGGAACATCTTTAGGGTGGCCTGAAGGTTTCGTGGCGGATTTTTACGAAGTATCCACCTAATCTTCGCTTGGCAGAGATCCTTTGTCCACATCGGTTGCCATCCTAGTCCTTGAAGAGTGTGGCTCGGATAGGGTTTCACACCACCTTCCTATTTTTAAGGTTTTTAAGTTTTATGCGTGATCGATACCTAGTTTTCTTTTCTATCCTAAACCTACGTGTTTTATGATATTTGGTCCTATAGTAGTAGTCTCGCATGATAAGACGATAAGGTGCATATTCGTTTGCGAGCGTACCTTTTTTCGTGATCCCTGCATCATCAACGAATGATCCAACGGGCTGATCCATGTCTTCGATTGTTATTACTTTTTGCTTCGGATCAAGCACCTTGTCTATGCCTATGAAGTCCACATGAATCCTTTCGGTTGCATTCTTGCACACGACATCTACATTGTGAAGCCATTCTTCATCACTTAGGCATTCAACACATATGCCTAAGTTTTTGCATGAGCACATGGAGAGCATGATTCTTGGCCTTTTTGTTGCTCTTATCTCCTTGTCTGCAAAATTAGAAACACTATAGCATGGGGCTATAGTTGGGTTAGTCTTGCGCACAGGCTGCCACACAGCCTTGTGTTTGGAAATATTTTCTCTAAGTGCTGGTTTTTCTTTTACTTTTGAAGTTACGAGGTCTTCCTCCTCTTCCTTGAAAAGTGAACTAATGTTCATGTCTCCAAGGTCTGTTTCAGGTATATACAGGCCAGGGTCAGGAGGTTCTAAGTTCAAAAGAGTTTCAAATTCAAGTTCCTCCCTCTTTGGCCTTTCTCTTAGGGTTTTGTTGGATGTACAAATACTTCATGTTTCCAACACGGAGTGTTCATCAGATTTCTCTGCCTCGTACATCGTGAGTGTGATGTTTTGATGTCCATTATCCATTGTGATCTTTCCATCCTTCATGCTAATATTGACACTAGCGGTCCGTAGGAAAGGTCTGCCTAAAATTATAGTGTAATCGGTAGCTCTATTGCCACTGGTATCTAGGACATAAAAGTCAGCGGGAAAGATTAGACCTTCACCTTGACCTAGACATCTTCTACTATTCCTAGGGGACGTCTGCTGCTCTTGTCGGCTAATTGCAGAATCAAACCTGTGTCCTTAAGTCCATCCATATTCAAAGAATCATAGACTGACTTGGGCACAACATTGATAGCTGCTCCTAAGTCCAACAATGCTCCATTGACTACGTCTTTTCCTATCATGCAAGGGATGGTGAATGTGCCAGGATCCTTGCGTTTTATAGGTATCTTAGGATTTAAAAGGGCTGAAATGGTAGGGCTTAATTGAAGTTTCTTTTGAGATGTTTTCCTTTTCTTAACTAAGTCTTTAAATACTTTAGTGTATCTAGAGACTTTCCTAACCAAATCTAATAAGAGTGGAGTGACTTTTAGTTTTCCTAATAAGTGTTCTAGTTCCATATCCTTTTTATCCTCTAATTGTTCCTTAGTCATTACATGAGAGCTTGGAAACGGGAGGTCTTCTACCTTGGTTTCTACCTTAGTTTCTACCTTAGTTTCTTCCTTAGTTTCTACCTTAGTATCTACCTTAGTTTCTTCCTTAGTTTCTTCCTTAGTTTCCAATTCATCAACAACAGGAGTTTCTTACTTTTCCTTCTTATAGTTAAAACCAAAGAAGAATTGGGCATACCTAGGGTGTTTTTCGATTATAGCCTTAAAGTTTTCTCCTCCTTTGATCTCTATGAATAATTCTTCAGGCTTGGGCTCTTCTAGGGATTGCACTAAGGTCTCTTGAGCAGGATTTTCTACAGGTTCGGTTTCTCTAGTGGTAATGGCATGAACTGCCTTAGAACTACTAGGGGCACTAATGTTGTGTACTTTGACATCGGCTGCTCGAACAAAAGCTTGTTCAAGATCATCGTGCTTCCTTTTCATCACGTCCATCTCTTTAGAAAGAAGATGGATCCTTTGCCCAAAATCATCGAATCTCTTCGAAGTTCGAGCTTCGGATTCTTTAAACTTCCTAATGAGGAATTGAGTGTCAGTTTCAGTTGAAGAGAAGTTTTGTCTTTGAGGAGCTGGGTTATTAAAGCTTTGGTTTTGGAAATAATTTCTAGTCCTAAATCTATTATCAAATCTTCTAGGAAATTGACTAGGGCATTGTTGATACATGGCCGAGACTTCCTCGGGTTGATGGGGACACTCCCTACTTCCATGTTGATATGAGTCGCACACGGTGCAAGGTGCGGTCACAAGAGTGACTTTTCTTGGCGAAGAGGCTAATTTTCCATTCATCTCTTTGACAGCTATGGCTAGACTGTCCATGTCAGATGCCAACTTTTCCATCATCGGGTTTGACTCATTGGTTGCTATTCCTTTGACGGCACGGGTACGTCTTCTTTGGTTTTCTTGCTTGAGGGCGACTTCCTTGATTAGTTTCCACGCAGTTTCAACATCTAACTTCGTAATGGATCCATTAGACGCGACATCAATGTGATCAGCCTCGTCGTCTAGGAGTCCACTACAAAAGTATTCCACTAATTGTCCCAGGACATGTAAGCTGTCCGTTCATAAGTTCCTAGATGAGTATACCAATCCAACGCCTTGCCTTCGAGTGTGAGATGGAATACTTTCCACATCACGTCCTCTATGCTTGGTGCTGGCGGTTTCATGGTTCGGCAGTGAAGATACAAATTATTCAAGTGAGTAAAGTGATTTTCATTGGCTAGCCCATGAAACTTAGGTAATCAATTGAAAAGTGGTCCTTTGATCTCAAAGTCCGTTTGGATTTGAGGGAACACATTTCACCAAACCTCATACTGTTCGTTAGATTGGGATGCTTCTCTTATAGATCTTCTCGGTCTAGGTTGTCCATTGTCTAGACCTTGATTTTGGCAAGCTTCTTCGCGTTCTTGGTTATCTAACCTATGATTATTGCCTGAGTTTTCCATTTGTTCTACTCTTTTATTCTTTTTTATGGATCTTAGTGTTTTATTCAAATTTGGATCTAGGGGAACTAAAGGCTCTATTGGTTTCTTAGGCATATACTAGAAAGAGAATAATAAATAAAGACTAAATAAAATAAAATAAATTAAAATAGACTCAAACAAATTAAGCAAATAATAAAAAGACACAAAACAAAAACAAGATAAAATAAAATAAAATTCGAAAACTGACCGGGTCACTATTTTCTATGGAAACTCTTTTTTTTTTTAGCTTTTTTTGTTGGTTTTGTGGGCCAAATGCAAAAAAGTAATATGAAACTCAATTGAAGATATTGTAAACCTATCAAAACAAAGAAAAAAACTCATTTTTTCATTTTTACTAACCTAATAATTATTCATGTTGTGACTTTTGTATATTTTATTTATGTAGGACAATGAAATTATGGATTTACAAGTATATCTTATTGTTATATAAAATTTATAGTTATATTTTATTAATTATGAAATATTTATATTTAAAATAATTAATATTTAATTTATTTATATATTTATGATGTCATCCGGTTCGACCGTCGGTCCAACCGATTAAACCAATCAATCTATGACTCGAATGTCTATCCAAGTCACTCTCGAGTCCGGGTTTAATAACATTTCTATATGCTTTTTCTTATTCAGAAACATATATGTAACTATCAATTATTGTCACAGGTTGCGATGGGATCATGATGTACCATTTAATTTTATTTCAAGAAAAAAACTATATATATTTGTACATGCTCACTAATTACTGATGAAGAAGCTAAGTACTCCATTCTTTTCTTGCAAGATGGTATTTTTTTACCACCTAAGTCCTCCATATATATATTCTTTTGGTCAAAAACCTATTTTGGTTCTTAATATTTATCTTAAGTTCTGGTTTGGTCCCTAAAGTTTATTTTGTTCCAATTTGGTCCTTAATATTTTTTAAAAGTTTCAACATTGGTCCCTAACTATTGAATATGGTCATATCTTTCTTGTTTTAAACCCGAATGTGATTAAATTAGAGTTACGAGTTAAATTTGATGAATTATTTATTTGTCCAGTTAGAGTTGTTGTCAAACGGGGTCAAATCAGTCATGAAATCGGGCTTGCAAATTGGTCACTTGTTTCATGAATTTGATCATATCTTTTTTTAAATCTGAATGTAACGAAATCAGAGTTACAAATTACCTATGAAGCATGGACACTGACAAGGACACGGGACACGACACAGACACAGACACACCGACATGTCAAATTTTTAAATTTACATGACATGACACGGCATATATATATATAATTAAATATCCCTAAATTTGGATGAAAACTTTAAAATTATAATATCTATTCATAATATATGTTTTGTGTGTCATTATTTTTTATTGTTTGTCATATTAAAGTCAAAAAAATTAATTTTATATTTTGAAATTTATGAATATGTGTTGTGTGGTGTCCGTGTCCGACACGACGACACACCCTTAAAATGAAGTGTCCATGCTTCATAGCAAATTACTCTTGACGAGTTCTTTCACTATTCAGTTGGGGTTGTTGGCAAACGTGGTCAAATAGTACTCCGAAGTGAGTTTGGTCAAAATATTATCAATATTAACTTTGAGAGTACTATATGGCCTTGTTTGTCAATGGTCTCGATTGGACAAAGAAAGAACTCGTCAAAAGTAACTTTTATCTTCGATTCTGTTGCATTCGGACTTGAAACGAGAGAGATATGATCAAATTTATTAAACAAGCGGCCCATCTGCGAGGCTGATTTCATACCTGATTTGAACTCGTCTTTGGATGACTCCAACTATATAATGAAAGACCTCGTCAAATTTAACTTGTAACTTTGATTTAATCACGTTCGGTTTTAAAACAAGAGATATGATCATATTCAATAGTTAGGGACCAATGATGAAACTTTTGAAAAGTGAAAACATTAAGGATAAAACGGAAAGAAAAAATATTATATATGAGCCAAAATGGATTTTTGACCTATTTCTTTAGTTATTTATTAATACAAATAATTCAGTAATTATTTATAAAGATTTCCTTATTTTTTAACACGTGGGACTTATATTACTCTTTACATTAATAATTGTTTGATGAGTCTGATTTGAGTGTCTCCAATCACACACAAGATAGTAAAATGTATTATCAATCTTCTCAATGTCTCTTTTTCTTTGGTCAAGTCAATGTCTTATTATATATATATATAAAACAACCGTGAGCACCTGGTTAGCTACTATAACACAGGATATGATAGCACAAAAATTCAGATCCCGTTAATGTACATAAGTACATAACAAAGAAAGGAAGAAAAAATGAAAAAAAAAAAAAAGAAAATCAAGAATTTTCATATATGAATATATATGTGATAAAGAAATTTCTGGGGTCAGTGTCAGTGAAGCAAAGTTGGATGACTATTATATTGATTTTAGTTGCTTCTTACTGTAAGTAGTTATCATGCGTGGCATATGTGAATATATATATATATATATATANCAAAATTGAAGATCTTCATCTTCATCCTCATCCTCACACTCTCTCTCTTCCTCCGCCGTTTTCTCCCTCTGCAGTCCTCTTCTTCTAAAATCGAAATCGAAATCGAATCGGAGAAATCACAGCGAATCAGAAACTGAAACGCGCCGCACCGATCTTCTTCGTTTTTGTTTGCTGTGGGTTTTTGATGAATCTTCTTCGTTTTCGTTTGCTGTGGGTTTTCGTCTAAGAAGCATGGGTACGCCTAATTGTCCAACGTACCCGTACCTGATACGTATCAGGTACGGGTACTCCATGGGTACGCCAAGATACGTACCCATGGAGTATCTTGTTGTTTTGAATTTAAAATAAAAAATAATAATAGAGAGAATTGAGATAATAAAGGAGAGAATCATGGTACCGCTGATCATAGTGCAAAATACCGGACTAGCAATTGACCCGGCGAAGGGCTCGGGTCACTGGTTCAATGGTTCAACCGCTGGGTCACTGGTTCAACCGGTTGAGCCGGTTTACTTAAATTTTTTTTAAAAAATATACATATTCATCAAATACACACTAATAATTCACTACATAATCCAGACCAATCAAACAATAATCCATTCTATACTAATCAAATAATTTATTTCACACCAAATCAGACCAATAATTCAGATTACTAATCTCACATATTCAGAAAAATAATTTCATAACAATAGCTATAATAATCTCAAAAAATACACACAATCTTAAGTCTCAAGTCTCAACAATAATCTCATTAAACTCAGCCCAATAATCTCAAATTTATTCACAAATCACAACCAAAATCTCAATCACGGCCAGTTATGAAATCAATGAGTCAAGAAGAAGAAATTTACCTGAAGATGAAGATGAGTCAGTCACGGCGGAGATTCGATCGGAATAGATGAAGATGGATGAAGCCGAACTATGTAGTCTTTAAAATATTATTCTGTTGGGACTAAATAATTAATATTTGTAAAAAAAAATTATGAACTAAAAAGTGTATACCTGATATACTATAGTGATATTTAAGGACTAAATTACAATCTTTGGATAAGTTTAAAGACTGAAAAATAAATCTTCTCTATTGTGTATTTAGAAAGAATAAGGAAGATATATACCGAGAGTGGCAGATCTGAAGGTGGTTGATCCATCTACAACATTCAAACCACCAGTGATAATGGTAGCCTCCATTCCATCACCCACCACCATCGCAATTGTCTTCTTCTTACCAATCTCCACATTCTCTTTGTATATCCCCTTCTTCACATAAATCACATACCTCCTCTTCCCATTTTGATGAACCCACGAACGGCAGAACCACGAACCCATGAACGGCGAACCCACGACAGCCACATACGAAGAGAACGACAGAGGATGAAGGAAGAGAGCGGCGAAGGATGAAGATTGAAGAGGAAAATGGAAATGAGAGTTGTGAATGAAAATGAGAGCGGTAAAGGATGAAGATTGAAGAGAACGACGACAACGACAGCCACAGACGACGGAGCAGAGAGCAGAAGGTCAATTTTAGGAGGCAGAGAGCAGAGAGGCAGAAATGCAGAATGAAGGTCGAAGGAGCTGATTAGATTTTTAGGGTTTTTTTTTTTTAATGTGAACCGGTCTAAACTGGTTCACGGCATAACGGGTTGCAAGTGAACCGGCAGGTTGAACCGGTGACCCGCCGGTTCACTTGCATTCCGGTAAATGCTATCTCCGGATCGGCCTGGGCACCGGTTCGCCGGTTCTCCGATCGGACCGTTCGATTTTTTTTACTCTGCCGCTGATAGTTGGGACAATTTGCATTATATTGAGATAATAGAAATGATGGAGGTAGGTGGGCTTTTTTGTTTTCAATTAATACAAATTTTAATATATGACTCTTGTTGATAATTTGGTGCAAACGGAAACTTTCTATTTCTTTAATTGCAATTTTCTGTTATTCTTTTTACTTTTTTAATTGCAATTTTGAATAACCTACTGTTAAATTTTAAATATTTTATTTTAAATCTTAGACTCTTAGTCAATATCTTTAGTTTAGTTTTTTTTAAATTTTTTTTTTCTTTTTAATAAATAATTTTTTTATTATATATAACTTTTTATAAAATATATTATGCTGTACCCATACCCTATAATTTTAAAAAATAGCCGTATCTCGTACCCGTACCCGTACCCATGCACGTACCCGTACCCGTGCAAATGCAACATATATAGTGTTTAAGATAATTTATTTTAGAAAAGACCGACTACCAGAAAAAGGTGGAGCCATATAATATAAGATATAGATAGATGTATATATGAATTATCAAAGTATTCATATCTAATAAAAATTTTATAATTTTATACCGTGAACCAGAATCCAATAACAATTAGAATAAAGTAGGGTTTCAGTAATGACTTTTCAATGGCAATCAGAAAACCAAAAAATTTGTCACTGAGAGTCCACTTTTAGTCACGATTGTCCCATGTCGTCACTGAAAGTATAAATAATAAAATTTTCGTATAATTTTGGTGGCGATTGAGAAGGTTGCCACCAATAGAATACTAGTGGCAACTCTCAAGTTATACTTGCGGCAATTTAGTTTTGTCGCCACTAGAAGTTTATCTGTGGCAACTTTAATGTAGCCACTGAAAATGTTTTGGCGACAATATTAAGAAAATTGCCACTAAAAATCTGCGAGTACAATTTTTTTAACATTTTTTTAAATTATTTTTTATTTAAAATATTAATATGATTTATAACCAAATATATTAATTAAGATAGTTCGACGGCGTGCTTCTGCTTCTTCGTCTTGAGAGAAAAACTGTGAGCAACTCATTTCCAATTTTATTATGGTTAAAGACTTAATACCAAATTTTCAATAGCTACTGTTTAATTTGTAAGAATGATGATGGTTAATTACTACTTTCTGATATTGGGGTTCGCTGAGACTTAATACCAAATTATTACTCTATCAATTGCAATTGCTGCACTTAATTTGCCATTGTTTCGTAAGAAAGATGTTAGTTATAATTTCAAATTCTCAATAGTTGTTTAATTATTATGTTAAATAGCTATTGTTGAATTGTTCTATAAGAATTGATTATTCTACTGTTTTACAATCAAAATATTCGTCATCCAATTTGAACAAGGTGAGGAGAGCAAATATCATGAATAATTATGTGTTAAATGCTCAAATTGGTCTTAAATATATGCATTTAAGTTTATTTTGATCCTAAATGTTTCAAAAGTTTCATATTGGTTTGGCCAAAGTCCTATTTTGGTCCCTCAGTTATGCTCCTTGTTCCAAATAGGTCCCCCAGTTATTTTTTGTTCCATATTGGTCCCCCAGTTATGCAAAACTTGAAAAAGTTGGTCCCTCTAACGTTTTCCATCCATTTTTCCGTTAAAAAAAGAGAAAAAATAAACTTTCATCCCCAAAAATTTTATTTTCTTATATTAAGGTCCTTTTCTTTTTATAATAGGATCAAAACATAAAAAAATAAAGTAAATTAAGATTTTAAGTGAGTTTACCCAAAATCACAATAAATCTCCCTCTCTCTCTCTCTCTCTCTCTCTATATTTTATTACCCAAAAACACACTTGGTTTGCGATTTCCTCACACACCCACTTGTCCAATTCTGTCTCTTCCATTCCTCTGGATTCTTAGGCACAAACCCAGTTAAGCAGCTGCAAATCGGTGAATTCTGTTGATTACAACTCCCAAACTGGCCACACGTGCTGTAGTGATCGCAACCTGTTTGATCAATGTCCACAGTGAGAACTTCCTTCTTGTTGTAGTATCTAATCAGTTTTAGCGTGCCTTGTGGGGTCAATGTGAGGAATCCAGACGAAGCTGGATCTAAGAAATTATAGGTAAGGTAAACAGTTCCATCCTCTTGAGTCACCAAGCTCCACCCATATAGATCCCCAGATGCTATGAAGATCCTTCCGTTCCATGGACCTTAATATAAGAAAGAGAGAGAAGGGGGAATCAGAGAGAGAGAGAGAGAGAGATTTATTGTGTTTTTGGATAAATTCACTTAAAATCTTAATTTACTTCATTTTCTTATGTTTTGATCCTATTATAAAAAGAAAAGGACCTTAATATAAGAAAATAAAACTTTTGGGGATGAAAGTTTATTTTTCCTCTTTTTTTAAGGGAAAAAAGGATGAAAAACGTTAGAGGGACCAACTTTTTCAAGTTTTGCATAAGTGGGGGACCAATATGGAACAAAAAATAACTGGAGGACCTATTTGGAACAAGGAGCATAACTGGGGGACCAAAATAGGACTTTGGCCTATTGATTTTAAATGTTGCCATTTAGTTTCCTTTTGCTCCCAAATTACTGAATGTGTGGTGATATCTTTCTCGTTTCATGTTTGAATGAGACGAGTTTAGAAAGTGTTGCGTTTGATGAGTATTTTCTCCATTCGGCCAGTTAAGTTGGTCAGCAAATGAGGTCAAATCGAATACGAAAATAGACCGCTCATTTCACGGTCAAACAAGTGAAATTGATCATATTTATCTTATTTGAAGTCTGAATGCGGTGAATTTAGAGCTATAGGTTACTCCTAACGAGTTTTTTTTCTACCTAGTTGAAACCGTCGGGAAATGAGTTCAAATCGGGCTCGAAGGTGGGTTTGGCACCAAAAAATAAAATATTATGAAAAAATAGTCATAAACCTACTCTTAAACCTAATTTAATCTCATTTGTTGACATTCTCCACTGAGAAAAAAAATTCGTTAAGATCAAAGTAACTTGTAATTCTAAAATCGTCGCATTTGAACTTGAAACGAGAGAATTATATATAACCAACTTCGCCAGTTTGACAGTGAAACGAGCAACCTACTTTTGGGGCCCAATTTGGCCTTGTTTTCTGATCACCCCAACTTGATAGAAAAAATATTCGCCATAAGTATATGTGGCTATGAACTTATTGCATTCAAACTTGAAACGAGAAAGATAAGATTATATTAAGTAATTTGAAATCAAAACGAAACTCAATGAAAATACTTAAGGCCGGCAAATATAAAAAACTTATTAAAATATTTAAGACCTAAATGAAAGGCATAATTTTATAGGACCAATTTAAGCATCACACTTTGTTATTAATCATATATCATGTTTGTGTTAAACTTTATTATTATTATTATTATTATTATTATTATTATTATTATTATTAAAAACGTAAATGAATTCGTATTGTATATATGTTGAAATTACATGACTAAAGCTTGATAAATACAAATTAGAAAAACTAAAAGATATGACCCACCAAAAAGAAGGTTGTTAGAGAATTAAACTATAAAAGTTAACACTAATTAGCATGTCTCTCTCTATATATAAGACATACAAAGAAACCCATGTTAAGAAATCGATAATAGGGTATAGAAAAATCAATCTCCTTGGTTTTCTAGAGGTAAAGCCTCATAAGGAACTGCTCCCCTAATTTTTCTTTTACTTCTTCTATTTTTTGTTTTTTTTTTCAAATCAGCTATAATCTTTAATCTCCTAAGTTTAGTAGTGATTTTATCAAAGATTTATTATGGTTCTAGCCTTTTTTTTTTATGAAAGATTTTGTTTTCAACACTAGATACATTGACACAAATTTGAGTATGTATCTAGCTACATTGCCAAAAAGCTTTTGTTCATTCATCAAATTGATTGAGAAGTTTCATAACATCTACAATATTGAAGAATACTATTTTTATGATACAGAAGTTTAAACTTTAAAGGTTATTTTGTTGGCAGCACCAAGAATAAATGATGAAGATTTTCATCCTAAAGTTCATCTTCAAAATAAGATCAGTTAGGCTCATATTTATTTTTTAGTTTCAACAATAATATAATGTTTACAAGTTATATTTCACCTGTATTATTATATTGAAAATTTCTGATATACTATAAGTATATATATTGTTCTGACGTGTGAATATGATACTTAAGAAAAACAAAGAAATCAATAGTACCCGGCCTGCAAGGGTCAAGATATATATATACTTTATGTCTAACAACCAAATGCTTTTTAAAAGATCTTTAATTATTTGATTTGGCCTTAATTTGGCCGATGGTAATATTGCTATATATAGTCAGGTAATTTTTCTTAGTGTTTTGTCTGTATATTTGGCTTATGCATTATTAAGTTTAAAAAAAGAAGGCCAAAGTCCTATTTGGTCCCCCAGTTATGCTCCTTGTTCCAAATAGGTCTCCCAGTTATTTTTTGTTCCATATTGGTCCCCCACTTATGCAAAACTTAAAAAAGTTGGTCCCTCTAACGTTTTCCATCCATTTTTCCGTTAAAAAAAGAAGAAAAATAAACTTTCATCCCCAAAAGTTTTATTTTCTTATATTAAGGTCCTTTTCTTTTTATAATAGGATCAAAACATAAGAAAATGAAATAAATTAAGATTTTAAGTGAATTTACCCAAAAGCATAAAATAAATCTCTCTCTCTCTCTCTCTCTCTCTCTCTCTCTCTCTCTCTTTCACGAAACCGCCGAGACACACGACGACGACGGCGAAGTCATTCACGCTTCCTCCGTCGCCGTCCTCTTCCTCCGGCTTCGAGTTCTCCAGCTCCGCCGTCTCCCCCGCAAATCTGCCTCCTCCGCCTCCGCCGACGACCTCCTCTACAGCGGCCAGCTCTTACCTCTCCATCTCTCCCCTCACATTAACATGCTCCGAACCCTCCTCTCCTCCTCCGCCGCCGCACGCGACTCCTCCGGCAGCTCCAACGACTCCAACTCCCTCTTCGCCACCACCACCGACTTGGAGTCGTTGGAGCTGCCAGAGGAGTCGCGTGCGGCGGCGGAGGAGGAGGAGAGGAGGGTTCGGAGCATGTTGATGCGAGGGGAGAGATGGAGAGGTAAGAGCTGGCCGTTGTAGAAGAGGTCGTCGGCGGCGGCGGAGGAGGCGGATTTGCGGGGGGAGACGGCGGAGCTGGAGAACTCGAAGTCGGAGGAAGAGGACGGCGACGGAGGAAGCGTGAATGACTTCGCCGTCGTCGTCGTGTGTCTCGGCGGTTTCGTGAAAGAGAGAGAGAGAGAGAGAGAGAATCGAGAGAGAGAGGCGGAATTAGAGAGAGAGAGATTTATTTTGTGCTTTTGGGTAAATTCACTTAAAATCTTAATTTACTTCATTTTCTTATGTTTTGATCCTATTATAAAAAGAAAAGGACCTTAATATAAGAAAATAAAACTTTTGGGGATGGAAGTTTATTTTTCTTCTTTTTTTAACAGAAAAATGGATGGAAAACGTTAGAGGGACCAACTTTTTCAAGTTTTGCATAACTGGGGGACCAATATGGAACAAAAAATAACTGAGAGACCTATTTAGAACAAGGAGCATAACTGAGGGACCAAAATAGGACTTTGGCCAAAAAAGAAAGAAGGAAAGAAACATTTATCCATCATCTCAAGTAACGTTGGATTGATTAGGATATAAAGAGCTTGCGTACTATATGTTTCAATGTTATGAATTACTGAAGATATATATTTCATGCTAGCTATATCCAATAGATAATAAATTAAATTGACCACCCTTGGACCACTCTTTAAATTATTAGTCCTTCTTTAACTTTATGCACATACAAAAGACTAATTAAGTATGTCACCTTGACATGATACCACAAAGTTATGTCGCTTGTACATACGTCTTTTTCTTTTTTCTCTTTCATTTTTCATGACACTTTTGACAATGACTTTTTATTTTTTGATGGAAAAATTTCCAACACTTATGTTGAATTGCAAATTAATGGAGCCAATCAAACAAACCAACTATGAAATAACAGTATTATTATTAGTTTACTATGAAGATAAGGCAAAAAGGTCCCTCTTTTTTTTTCACTCTAATTATGATTGCTTTTTTTATTCATCAATTATAATTGTTCAATTTGTTTTTGTTTTTTGAATTTAGAGTTGCAAAAGAAGCTATCAAACTCAAAAGAACTATACAGTAAATACAAATTAAAGAATTTAAACACGGAACCAAACATAAAGAGACGAGAAGTGATGAGACTATAATACATGATAAAGACAAAGATTTTGTAAAATCCATGAGGGCCTGCTAGATAAACATTTTGTCCATTCAAGATAATTATTAATTAAGTGAATATTAATTATTTGAAATAATCTTCATTAACTCCTATGAATCTACATGCAAGTTTGTTATGCATATTCAAATTTCTCATTTATTATGCTTAATTTAATTTGTCTAGAGGCTATAATAATTAAAGGAGACACTTCTAGCTGTTTCTTACCAACATGTATAGCTTTAGTTAATAATTTAACCACATGATGTATCTTGATGATATATTGGAAAATTTGTAACTTTGACTGATATATATCTTTTAGAAAGGAAAAGAATTTAAGTAAAGTTATTTAATTTCTTGCTTAAAATTTCAGTTTCATTTACATTTTTTTATTATTAGTCATGTAAAAAGGTATGTTAAATATTCTATAATTATCATTGGTAATACACCAAATTTTTATTACGTGTAATATTTTTATCAACAAAACGTTATATATAGTAAGTATATATATATATATATAATTTTTACCTAAGTTTAGGTTTTTTAAAGAAACAAAAGACAAACAATGAGGTTTGACTCATTTGATCACCTTTCACCTATGACAATTACATGGTTTGAGTTTGATTCCTAGTGATGACTCATTCGGTGGGTTATCTGTAAGTATATCTGTAAGTGTTCATTGAGCCCTGATGCCTGCCTTGGCCCTGAATTAGGGCGCCATCCCCTCACTTAAATTTTCTCCTATATAAAAAAAAAGACAAACAAAATAGGGTAGTTACAACATATATATATAAATCTTTTCGTTTTTTCTTTTGAAATTTTGAGTGCACAAGAATCACTATTGATTTCTTGACTTGGGTATTTTTGTATATTTTATATATAGAGATGCAAGCTAATCTACTAATATCTACATAACAATGTTTGCCTTCTGCCACGTGTCAGTTAACCATGCATTTACTTTTTCCTTCTCCCATCCTCCACTTGACACGTCGCAGCTACATCCACCATCAAAAAAAAAAACTGAATATATGGCGCCATCAACATTGGACTTGCTCCAATAAAATTAAAATTTGAATTGCTGAATATATGGCGCCATCAACATTGGACTTGCTCCAATAAAATTAAAATTTGAATTGCTTTCTCTGCTTCCCATTTCTCAGCTAGACAAGCCCATTCCGTATCTCTCTTCTCCCTCCAGTTTCTTTCTTCGCGATTCTCTTCTCTCCACGCCGTCACCATCGATTTCCCATCTTCTATTTCATCTTCATCGCAGCCTCCTCGACGCCATCTTCGATTTCGTCGTCAAAATCTGGTAAGTTTTCAAGCTTTCATCTTCATCGCAGCCTCCTCGACGCCATCTTCGATTTCGTCGTCAAAATCTGGTAAGTTTTCAAGCCCATTTCTGAATAACTACAAAATGGTCCCCATTCCGCCATTTTCTTTCGCCTTTCACTTTCATTGTACCCATTGTTAGGTTTAACTGATTTCTCACCTTCTATTTCATCTTCATCGCAGCATCCTTCATTGTGGTCGCTATCTTCGATTTCACATCAACATTTGGTAAGTTTTCCACCCATTAAATTAATCAGTTAGATTTTAGTCCAGCAAATTAATCGGCATTTTAGTCCAGCTTCTTGGATATGTACCCATTGTTATGTGACTTGAAATAGAAGATGAGAAGTGGAATATTTTCGCTGTTATGGTGTCTGAATTACAAATTTGGATATGCCCCCCATTTCGGCATTTTAGTCCAGCTTCTTGGATATGTACCCATTGTTGCAAATTTGGTGTCTGAATTACAGTTTAGTCCTTCTGTTAGTTCTGTTAGTTTAAAAAAAAAGCTTCCCTTATTAGATGATTATCCTTCAAGTAATATGCATTGTTCAATCGTTTCTTGGATATGTACCCATTGTTATGTGACTTGAAATAGAAGATGAGAAGTGAAATATTTTTGCTGTTATGGTGTCTGAATTACAAATTTATATATGCCCCCCATTTCGGCATTTTAGTCCAGCTCCTTGGGATTCTTTCTTCAATGTCACAAGCTATGACAGATAGGGTAATTGGCTGTGATTTTGTTTTTTTATGAAGTTTGGAGGAAAAAGAAAGCATTGCATGTTTACTATCTAAGCAAGTACAGAGAATAAAGAAGCAACCCAAGCTTTATGTACTGTCAGTTGATTTGAAAATCAAGCAAAATTTGGAAAAAGAAATTGCAGAAGATTCATTGACGATACACAATGTCTCCTGAGGTTGAAATGAAAGCTAAAATAGTATCATTTCTTCGATTAATTACTTTTGCTTCTCTGAAAATTATGTTTTTAATGTTTTTTACTCAACTTTTTGGGTGGCTGATCTGCTTTAAGAACTTTTGACAATGATTATCATTGAACATTCCCAAGGGTGCATCTTCATCTGTTTTTACTTTTCATTGAGTGCAATCCAGATGGCGAATCATCATATGTTTATGACCATAAAAGTATCTTATTTAACAGTAATTGCAGTAATTAACAGAAGCTTATCTACACGAAGGAATTACCACATTTGGAGGTGAAAACACCATGTGCAAATCTATCAATTTGACCAAATAATAGCCTGATGTTGAATCAAGGGTAATCTTTTTTACTGCAATATATATATTTGCAAATCCATCTTATAATAAATTAAACAGGACCATAGTCAACTTCTTCATCTTCTATTTTGTCCAGCGTTAGCTCTTCTATATATATATATATATATATATAGTAGAAAATGAATAAAATACATATATTAATTAGATGCTACTTCAGTACTTTGTCATCTTGCTCAAACAAACTGTTGACAACCCCATAGTTTTATTTGATGTCATCTTGCTTCACAAACTTCCGGACTTTAAGGTTTATAATTTTCATTAGAAATGATGTCTAAAAATGTGTTATCATATGAATTCTTATATTTGATGTGAAATCTTTTTATCACATTTCAGATTCTATGTGGCAGAGGTTGTCATTGGTTTGGAATACCTCCACTGTTTAGGTAATCTATTCAACAAATCCCCATTTGTAATAAAAGCATAGGTCAAATTTTTAGTAACTTCTTTGGTGGCATTCAAATGGAAAAAATGTCAGCTTCCTGCTTTCTTTTAGCAACTTCAAAGGGAATCACACTTGGCTGCTGTGGAGATTGCATTCGTTCCAGAAAGAGTATTTCTTCCTGTTGAAGTTTGGTATGTAACTAATCATTGATTTATACAGTTATTTTGTAATTTATAACTGATTATATTTGGTCTATTAAAATGTGTAAGATGTTAATTTGCATTTTTATATCATCAAGCCTCAGCAACTTTTGTATGTGTAACCGATTGTAGCTACTATATTAAAATTAATTTATGCTTATATCATATTGTCAGAGTGGTATTAAATTTAGGTTCACATCTTGGTGGAGTTTCAAATCAACCAATTTATTAGTTTCTCAGGATTGTAAGACATGGTCAGAGTGAGTGTTACAGTCTCAGGTAGTCATTAGGTAATGTGGTAATGATATGCCTAAATCTCATAAATTCTGTTCACATCCCTAAGTCATGGAAGATCAAAATTCCATAATGCATCAAAACTCTTTAACCACAAATCAACTTCAAAAAGAAGCACGACTTAAAAGGAGGATCATCCAATCACACAAGCGAGCTCAGAGACTGAAAATATTAGGTATATTCTCATCTTCAACTATATTTTCATTTTTTTGATTGTTTGATGTCATTAAAACTTAAAAAAAATGGAAGTGATTGACAATATTGTGATTTTTTCACCACAGCAGGGTGCAGTCCTTCAAACATACACCCTAATATTAATTCTCCTATTGGTGATGAAAATTGCTCGCCCTCCACTGTGATGAGATTTAACGGATAAAATTGTGTGTGCCAGATGAAGAAACACATGTATTCTTATAGGCAATAAAAAACCCCTGTTACTCTTCTTTTGTTTTATTTTTTTCTCTTCTTTTGCTGATCCCCTTTTTCCTCCGTCTCCCCCACAAAAGAAAGTCTTGGGAACTTACTTAATTGTGCACTTCAATGCATTTGCAGTTATGGGATGCTACTACAGGTCAAGAATTCTCTGAGTACGCTGAACACGAAAAGAGGGCTTGGTCTGCTGATTTTTCTCCAGTATGCCCAACAAAACTTGCCAGTGGAAGTGATGATTGTTCATTCAAGATGTGGAGCATCAGTGAGGTAAGCTTCCTTTCACACAGAGACACACTTATGGCTGCATGTAAGGCTGTGGACACACAGGTTCTACTTTAGACACCATTTTATATATATATACTAATATTCCTATTTAGATAGCTATATGTTGTATGTAATTATAGCAAAACCTGATCTATACAGAAGAATTATGGAGAACAAGAAGAATTCCGCATATATACAGATATATATGCAGAGTTAATTAAAGCTAATATTTTGTTTTACTTTGGACCAGGATGAGTCATACCTTGACAATTATATTAGTACCATTGGTGCTGACTTTGAAAGTATTCATATTTACCCTGTAAGCTTCCATTTCACATTATTTTAAATTCAAACATCTGACTAATTATTTCCCATGCTCTTCTCTATAGGAAATTCGCACTGTGGAGCAGGATGGGAAGATTATTAAACTTCAAATTGTAAGTCTTCTGTTTAGATCTCCTTTAAGCATGATTAGTGAATTAATGATATGATTACTGATATCAGTATGCATAACCAGTAAATAAATGAAATCAAGATTTCATGTATGTAAGAATCTGAAGGAACTCCAAAATGAGGTTGATGCTGCTGATGTAGCTTTGAGAAGGTTAAAATTTACTCATCCAGCTTTTTATGTTTCTATTATCCTTGAATTCTGAGAAGTTTTACACTTTTACTTCTTTGCAGTTCCTTCTTGATTCAGGTTGAGGGAAGAAGAGGTTGCACAGGCTGACAGTGTACAAGAGCAGATTACTGAAATTTTTTTCCCCAATTTCTATCAATTACATGGATTATGTGTTGTGGTTCAGTTCTACCTTTCCTGGTGCAGATTGAGAGGCCTTTATAGAGACATAGTTGATAGACATGTAGCAGAGTTGCAAGAGTACTATGATGAATTGAGGCATAATCTTTATGAGTAGCAATACCAATTTTTACAAAAAAAAAAACAAAAACAAAAACACCCGTGCGAACGCACGGGTCTCATACTAGTAGTAGTAATATTAAAAGTAGGCATCCATAGAACGTGTTAGCTACCCAAGCCAAAAAGTGTCCCACACAATCACGTGCCACGTGGCCCACGTGCAATGATCTCCTTCGTGACGTGTCAATCAAAATCCCAACCTCACAATTCAGATGCTACTCTGCTTCTTCCTCCTTTAGACCNTACACATAAACTTTTTCCTAAAAAAAAAGGAAAATATATAATCATATATAGTACCTCAGCTCATTTGAAATTAGTAAGGAAGGTTATTTAGGATTAATTTTTCTAGTGGCGCTGATAATTTATTTTTTAAGAGATTGATCGACCACCCTAATAATCCCACAATGTATATCATCAGTTGCAGCCTATGAAGCATGAACACTTTATTTTGAGAGCGTGTCGTCATGTCAGATACGTGTCCATGTCCGACACTCGTATGACATCGACACGACACATATTCATAAATTTTAAAATATTAAATTAACTTTTTGTGACTTTAACATGACAAACAATAAAGAACAATGACACATATGACATATATTATGAATAGATATTATAATTTTAAAGTTTTTATCAAAATTAATAAATTTTTAATTATTTATATATATAAATATATGTTGTGACATGTCATGTAAGTTTAAGAATTTAGCGTGTCGGTGTGTCCGTGTCGTGTCCCCTATCCGTGTCAGTGTCCATGCTTCATAGGTTGCAGCCAAAATTTCCATTCAATCTCAGCAAACTCAATGCAAAAATTAATCAAAATGATAATTAAGTTACATGATAAAAAATTACATCATGTCAATATACTAGTAATAATAAACGTTTTGCCAAAGAAAACTGAGAAATTAAGTTGGGGCAAAATTAGATTTGATGGGTCCACCACGTTTAATAAGTATTAAGAAGATACTAGATATAAAATAATAAAAAAAAGTGAAAAGCAATAAGTTATAGAAAAAATTAAGCACTTTTTTATTATTGTCTTAAAACACTAAAATCATATATATTTTAAGAGCTTTACAATTTCAACGTAATATTTCTATATAAATTAAGACATGTACAAAACCCATTAACTAGTATAATAATATTAGCTAAAATACATAAAATTCTCTTAAATTTTACTCAAATGCAAAATATTCCCTGAGCTTTGAAATTAAATATGACAAGAAGTGTTATGAACTTTCAATTTGGTGTAAAAAAAACTCATCTTGATTAGATTTTTACTAAAAAAAATCAATATTTTTTTTGTGGTCTTTCGTATAAAATTAAAAAATTGTAGAGTCTTTCATCATATTTTAAAATTCAGGATATTTTTTTTACACTAACTAAAATTATTACTATTATTATTATTTTATGTATTTTAGCTAATAATATTTAGTTGCCCTTATTGAAGGGTTGTTAAAGTGTGTGTGATGGGTCAATTTATTTGAGGATATGGGGTATGGTGTGGCCACAGATCGTTTTGGACCATTTTGAGAAAAATAAAGTTTCCCGCAGTCCGTGACCAAACAACTCCATGCATCCACATCCATCCATCTCACATTACCTCCCAATATTTAATTTTTAATCAGCTATATGGCTCTAATTAATTACTATCATAATTTACATAATCTATATAATGCATCTCCTTACGTTTGTTTTCTTTCATTTTTTTTTAAAAACAAAACAATTTTATTCTTCCAATTATATTTGAGCTAGAATCTCTGCAGTTTTCCCTCAATTATTTATAATTAACTTTCTCGTGCAATTCATTTATCTCTTTTTCGATATATATTGATTATTGACCCCCGCTTTCGAGTTAATGTGCAAATTACTGCAAAACACAATCAATATCTTAGCTTTGAAAATAGACATAACAGAGTATTCAAGATTGAATCACATATTCCGATCCCCTTTAATTACCATTCTATTAAGATAAAATAATTCATTTTATAAAACATTGTTTTGTGATGTTTAACAGTGCACAATCACTTTTCTTGATATAAATAACTTACTAATTTAGCCCAATATATAATTATTTTAATTTTACTACTTCCTCAGATTCTATATATCTGATGTTTTGGAGAGTTTTTTTTATTTCAAAATATCTGATGATACATCACTATTTGGGCGTACGCCTAAAATGCCCTCGAACCGGGCCTCTTCTCCCCTCCACACCTTGCAAGGCGCACTCGAGCCAATTGTGTGCCCTCCGCACAGTTAGGGGCGCCCCCCTCCACCCAGGAGCATGGCGCCCGCCTCCAAATTAACACTTAGTCACCCACGACTACCTCGCTCCGCAATCCACGCTACGGGAGATCGTGGGCTACTGACTTGTTCACACCCACGTTCTCCAGTATTATGGCGACCGCCCGGCAACACAGCAGGCAACCACCCACGATTGCCTTGCTCCGCAATTCTCGGTCTCCACCATCCTCGCTGGTGGAGATCGTGTCTGGTTACGTGGTGCGCCCCGCGCGCTGACCACCTCTCTCCCCCTGCTCTATAAATAGGGCCCAACCCAGCAGTTCAAGGTTAGCTACTTCTTACACTCCAGAATTCTCTTACTCTCATATCACTCTCTTACTAACTTGAGCGTCGGAGTACTCTTCGCAGGGCCCCCCTGTGAAGCTCTTGCAGGTTCTTGTTCGACTCTTGGCTTGCAGTCCACAACCGGTGAACTAGGTAAGTGCCACCCATTTTCTAGTTTATCATCTGATGTTTTATAAATTATCATCTACCTTAAATAGGGGTGTTCATTGGGTTGGGCTAACCCGCCAACCCGCTAAAACCAACCCAACCCACTAGTTTGGGTTGGTTTGAGTTGGGCTGGCGGGCTGGTTTGGGTTAAAAAAAGTTGAGCCCGTTGTGGTTTGGGTTGGGCTGCGGGTTTCAAGATTTTGAGCCCGCTCAACCCAAACCAACCCGCCGGCCCGCAAAAATATTAAATAAAAAATAAAATTAATTTTTATTTAGTTAAAATTCTATTTTAATATCACAAATAATATTATTTTTACAATTTGGTCAATTAATAAATTTTTATTCTCAATTTAGTCCATAAAAAACAAATTGTGAAGGACCAAACTAAAGAAAAAAATTTAAGAGAGACCAAATTTTATATAAAATAAATATATAAAAAATAAAAATAAAAAAAAACTAGTATGGGCCAACCCGCCAACCCAACCCAAACCAACCCGCCACTGTTTAGTTTGAGTTGGTTTGGGTTGACTCAATTATTTTCTTTAGCCCAACCCAACTCAACCCGCCAAATAAATTAATGAGCCCGAACCAACCCGCCCTAAACCCAACCCAACCCGGCCTGTGAACACCCTTAACTTTAAACATCAGATATATAGAACCAAAAAGAGTATTAAACTAGCTATAATTAAGGTCAACGTATACTTGCGAGCTTGAATACGTGATACTGCAATGATATGAGATTTATGGTGTACGTAGAGGGCTTTATTACTTACCTGACTCTATTCCTTTGCATTCTTGTCGATCTATTAATTATTTAAATGCAGGTGTACTTTAATTTATTATATATATAGGCATCAGAGCTACATTTGAAGGGTGATGGAGGTAATTAAAGCTAATTAAGTGAGGGAGGAATCACATAGCTAGAAGGTTCATGTGGATGATTTGTTTAAAGCTCTATAACTAATTAACTAATGTAATGCCTAATTAATTGACTAATTGAGAGCCTGGCCTTTGGGTTCAAGGTGGAGAATAAGACAGAAGAAAGCCCTTAATTTAAGCCACAAAACAATGCTACAGATTACCTAATATATACCTAACCAAGCATATATACATGCAGCATCTAGACACATTGATCATAGTCTGCAAAATCATTTGAAAAAACATATACTATTCCAAAAGTTAATTATAATTACGCAGTCATTCATGCTTGGAACCAAGAAGAGACCATGTGAAATGCACTATTGAAGGAAGAGACTTTAAGGTAATATATATATATATATATATATATTGAGAGAGATAGAGATAAAGTGAGCAGTTTAAGGCAATGATCATCCATAGCGTAATTTAGGTGGGTGAAAGTGAAATGATCATGAAAAAGTGATGAACGATTTTTCTTAACCAACAAAAAGAAAAATAATTATACCAACAAAATCTAATACAATTGATAGATAACAAATTGAGTTTCTAAGTATGATATCTCGTGTTCAAATCATTGATCATGCATGTGAAAAAGAAATTGGTAGAAATAAAAATTTGTTTTATTGATCTCTACGTCTTAGAAAGAATAGTCTCTGATTATTTTTTGGTATAATCATGGATTTCTCTCATCTATCCGTGTAACAATTTAAGCGAAGACTAATCACATTCAGGTCAGGAGCAACAATTAAAGTCCTCCTAACAATATGGATTCCAGGGCTCGAACCTAGATCCTTCAACTTGAGATGCAACTCATTTACCACTGCATCAAAACATTTGTTGTTATAGTCTCTGATTATTAGTTAGAGATAAATTGGGTTCTTAAAAATGAAAGGAATTAAAAAGAAAATTAGTAGTGTGAAGGGAAGAGGTTGTGTTATATTAATAATTAAGGGGTTCCCAATGGTTGAAGGCAAAGGCATGTTACAAGGTACATGGCAGTTAGTTACCATGCATGTTTCATGCATGTGATTGTGTTTGTCACAAAAAGCCATTCCAATTTCCCTCATTAATCACCCATATATGTTCCTCACCTGCTCAACATATATATATATATATATATATATACAACTTTTTTATTTTGAGCAACCTTCAAATTTGTTAGGGAGGAATACAGCAAATTAAATCACACGATCAATTTTTTCTACGAGCCAAAATGGGTTTATGAGGAAATAAATTGACACAAATTATCCTAAATTCACAAGTGATCAAAGTGATGTAAAGTTTGTTTGGAAAAAAGCTTTTTGTTAAGCGCATTATTAAAGGATATATACTCTAAATTTTCAAAAAGGACGAAAGATTTATGAAAATTCTTTATTTTGCATAAAAAAAATTATTCTTATATTAAGGTTTAATTAAATAATAATAATACTCAATGTCCATTTTAACCAATTTTTAATTACTATCGTAGTCCTCGTACGTTCTGTTTTTTGGATATTAAAAAACTTACTCATGAGGACCAAAATAAAACTGACTCCAAAGTTTGAGGATCAAAACAGAATAAAAAATAATTTGAGGACTAAAATGACTACTTAACCTTAATTCTAATGTATGGGAGAGCAAGGAGGAAATGTGTTTAGTGGCAATAGGGGAAAAAATAGAAAGAAAGAAAAAAATACCAGTTTTCTGAAAAAGTATGAAATTTTAGTAACATGTTTACCAATTTTAGAGGTTCAAGAAGTAATTGTAAATGACACAACAAGATTTGAAAAAGTTCATTTCAGTCTAAATGACCTTTTAGGGAAACACATCATCCAAAAAAAAAAAAGATCACTTAACTTGTGATCGATTAGCTATATTAAAAGATGCAAATAATTTTTTTAATTAAGGTACAGTAGATAAACAAATATATGTTTTATGTTAAACACACACATATATATATATATATATTGATTATATTCTCTTATTTGTCTGTCTCTTTCACTCTTGTTTATCCAAACACAGAACAAGAGAGCAATGTGAAGAAAGAGGAAGTGATGCCTGGTGCAAATAGGTAAAAAGGGGACCATATATGTGGGAAAGACGGATCTGAATGATTGGATGAAGAAGATTTCATTCTTGCTGGTTCGCCAATGAATTGATGAATATGTAGAACGAAGACGAACAAATTAATAGACAAAATCTCAGTTTAGCATGTGAGTGGGGATCGTCACAGAATCTTGATAGATATGGATCCACCTATATATAATTCACTTCTTTTTGCACAATAAAACACAAAATAATAAAGTTTGAAGTGAAAAGTAACATATGACCACAACTCCACAAGTGTTTGTTTGTATGCACCAAAAAGGGAGAGGAAAGAATATATTTATACACACATATATATATATGCATAGGGAGATATTTTCGTATTTCAAAGAGGATAAATTAAATGAAGAATTAAGTACATTTTTGTATTGATTAAACTCAAGTATAAAAAGAATATACATGTTGATGTATGTTTATACGTTTACCGTTTTTCATTCGATTCGCTAAAATTTTTGTAATTATCCACCACACGATTTTAACCTAATCTAAGAATGGTGCAAATTTATGTATTTGATACATAAGGTAATCAATTTGATTGATTAAAAATTTTCTTGAAAAGTATAGGTCTTGGCCGAAAATCATAAATTATGAATTTATAAATTTTTGGTCAATAGATTCGACTTCTTGAATATGATTCTTGAAATTTTGAATTATTGATGCAAGACTTATTTTTCAAGAAGGCATGTTAATTGCACAAACCCTAATTGAACACAATCAAAGTCGTTTTTTTTTTGTGTTGATGAATGTTGATGCCGTGAATATATATATATATATATATATGAATTGTTCATGTATGTTTGAGTATGGTGTTGGATATGGCTCTAGGTCTTATTTTGGTAAATACGGCCTGCGTGTCGTCTCCCTAAATTTTAGATGTAATTTGTTTTCTCACCTCACTCCCCTCATATGTTCAAATGAGGTTTCCCAATGTAATTTTTTCTTTTTCTTTTAGAAAGATTCTCTCATTGGCTTGAGGGAATTTAGGGTAGATGAGCCATATCTAAACACGGTTATTTTATGCATTTAGTTTTTGTATATGATACAAATTGGCGCTAGATGTATGTTTAGGGGTCGCGATTTTAACATGCAAATTTTATGTTTTGTACGCACAACCACGTATTCGATACGAGCGTAGGATTTTGTATGAGATACAAAATTTGTGCATGTGTTTCTATGTATATGATACATGGGGACAAACACTAGGCACACTCGTTTAATTTTAAAATTGGATTTAAAATTGAACCAAAAATTGAACCTAAAAATTGAACCCTTATAAAATCTTAAGTTTTAATGCCATCAATAAAACACCCTGTTAAAATCTTGATCATTGTGGAGCGGTGATAGCCCAAGCTACACGTATCTACTTTTATCTTGAGGAGACACGGGTGAATGGAAGATTCAACGCAATGCCTTATTGAAATCTTGTGTGACTTAATGAGGTTATCAAATCGGATTTGGACCTCAAGGCATTAGATGAGATAAACATGCCATAATAAGTATCATACGATGATACAGTCACATAAAGATCTAAGAGTCCAAATGATGTGATTGGTAAAGAGTTACCTACCTAAATAACCTAAGGTTGCATTATCGCCCAAGCGAAGGTAAACTTTGGTGAAATATGGATCTTAGCCACTAATAATAATTTTGCTGGGTTTTATAAAATGGTGGACCTTTTTGCTAATTAACTTTCATATCTTAATTGTAGAATCATGACAAACAATATAAGTTCAGCGTTATCACTGCGATCTATCCTTGAGAAGGATAAGTTAAATGGGACGGATTTCCTTGATTGGTTTCGTAATTTGAGAATTGTTCTCACACAAGAAAGGAAGCTTTATGTCCTAGAAAACCCTCCCCCTGAAGAGCCTGCCAACGACGCTCCAAGAGCTCAAAGAACTGCTTATGAGAAGCACTTCAATGACTCTGTGGACGTTGCTTGCCTGATGCTAGCCACGATGGTTCCAGAGTTGCAAAAGAACATGGAAATGTTGACGGCTTTTGAGATGGTCACACATCTCAAGGAAATGTTCCAGCAGCAGGCTAGGCAAGAGAGGTTTGAGACCACTAAGGCTCTACACTCTTGCAAGATGGCTGAAGGTGCATCCGTTAGTACCCATGTCTTGAAGATGAAGGGGTACATAGATCACCTTAGTAGGCTGGGATTTCCCATTACTTCAGAGCTTGTGACGGATTTGATCCTAAACTTGCTGCCTAGAAGTTATGACCAGTTTGTCATGAACTTCAATATGAATGGAATGGAAAAATCAATTTCTGAGCTGCATGGGATGCTCAAGACTGCTGAGACATCCATTAAAAATGCACCCGATGCAGTCTTGATGGTTCAGAAAAACCAAGGGAAAGGGATGGGCAAAGGAAAGAGGAAGGGTAAAGCCCTGGTTGGTGAGACCAAGCCAGGGAACAAGCCTAACCCACGACCTTCCAAGAAGGCAAAACCTTCAAAGGATGCGATTTGCTTTTTCTGTCAAAAGCCAGGACATTGGAAAAGGAATTGCAAATTGTATTTGGAAGATCAAAAGAAGAAGAAGAGCGGTGAGGTCTCTACTTCAAGTATCTTCGTTATAGACATTCACTTTTCTACTTTAACCACTTGGGTATTTGATACAGCATGTGGTTCTCACATTTGTACAAATGCGCAGGGTCTTAAAGACAGTCAAAAGCTGGACAGAAGTGAGGTGGACTTACGCGTAGGCAATGGAGCAAGAGTTGCTGCTGTTGTTGTGGGAACATACGAGCTTGTGTTGCCCTCTGGGCTTATTTTCATTTTGAATTTTGAGTTAAGATATTAATGTAATATTTTAATTAAAAATTCAAATCCTCTTGACTCATTCCAACCAATGGGAAGTGTGCATTCTGGATTTCAAGATATGATCTTGAAATTTAAATTAAAGATTGCATTTTAATTTTGAATTATAATATTAATGTAATCTTATAATCAAGATTTGGTGATTCCCTAATTTAAGGAGTGGGGACTCTCTATAAATACACACAGAAGTCGCATAACACAGAGAGAGAGAGAGATATAGAAGGAAGTCGCCTATCCCAAGTGAAAATAGAGAGAGTTCGACTAACCCTAAACTTAGGATTTTATAGGCGATTTGTGTGTGAGGAAGAGAGAGAGGCGCTAACCCTAAAGTCAGTGGCCAAGAAATTGGTTCTTGGTGCGCCACTTTGAATTCTTGGATATTTCAAGAAGTGTTCTTGAAATTCCAAGATTGTAGATCCGTTCCCATAATCTCTTAGAGAAGAGATTGGAGGCTAGCACCTGAGTATCTGCCAAACTATTCGTGTGGATCACCGGCAGAGGAAGGACACGAGTTTGTGAACTTCTTGGAATTGCAACCTTTCAAGCAACCGTCTGATTTAGGTAAACGTCTTTTCTCACTGGTATAAACACAAGTAGTGGATCCTATGAAGGAGATTATAAGTTTTGTAAAAATTTTAATTTTACCTTTTCCGCTGCGTTTGTTCAATAATCTCCAACAGTGGTATCAGAACCACGCTAATTTTGTGTTTATGCTACTTTTCAAAGCCATACAATCATTGTTATAAAAATCGATTGGACCGTGAACCGAGCACCAGGCTGGTCTGAGCCGCCACCAAAACCGGCCAGACAAAGAACCAACCAAGAACTGGACGAACCAGTCAAAAATCGGTAAAAACAGAATGAACTGGTGGTGAACCGGTTGAACCATCATAATGTGATTTTTTTTATTTTTTATTTTTTGATTTTTTTATAATTATAGGTAAAATTTTATATAATATTGATTATGAACCAAAATTTGATAACGAAAGTGATCATAAAATGTCACTTGATGACATTATATTTATGAATATTATGAAAAATGACTATATTTATACTATTGGAATTAGAATTTTATCATTTCTAAGTTTTTATTATTATATTTAATTTATTTATTTGTCACCGATTGGACTTTGGTCGAATCCCAGTTAAACTATTGAACTTTAAACCCTTACCTCGTCCGATTGAATGTCCGGTCTAATTTTTAAAACCTTGCATACAACACTCCAAGTCTGAAGTTCCTACAAAAATCTAATCCCCCCGGGCAAAAAGAAAAATTATGGTTCAAAACTCTCCATATTTGTTTTCTTTATGGGAGATGTAAAAGAAATCTTTCGATATATTTTTTTTTATTCATGGAAATTTTTTAGTCCTCATTTTTGTGTTATTTTTATTCTAATTTAATATAGAGGATTTTTTTGTTGTTGGTAATTTTGACTTTATTTGATCGAAGAATTTTATACAATGCCGGCGATTGTTGAGTAATAGTCATGATTGTCTTGCTGTTGTGGATTGACTAGTTTTTGACACATTTTGACTAAATTATCAATTTAGTTTTTAAATTATATAAAAAAAATTATTTTAATTCTTAAAACTTTGAAATAATTTTATTAATTTTAAAAATTCATGACTCATTATAATTTAATCTATCTAAAAATTAAGTTGTAGAATAATAATGTTCATAAAAGAATTAACTTGAACAAGTCATAAAATTTTAAGAATTAAAGAAACTATTTTTAAATAAGAACTAAATGATAACTATCAATATAAAGACTAAAATTTTAATTTACTTTAAACTTTTTCATTCGCATTTAAATCATATGAGATTTGTAGACATTTACTTATTGTTCAATTTAACATTTCTAAGAATTGTTCTAAGGAAGCTAAATTTTGAATTCAAGTTAATTTTTTAAAATAAATCAACCAATGATTTTTTTTATATGAACCTATGATTTTAAAAATATGAATAGTTGGTTACAGATTTCAAGTTTAAAATATTAGTCCATCATTGATAAAAGAAAAAAAAAACACTCAATCATCAGCAATACCAAAATATTTTTATACAATCTGATAATGCACATATTGACATTAAAATAGAAATCATAATTCTGCCTAAAAAAACAATAAACGACTGTGCGTTCAGTCTTCAGTCGCAGCTCGATCGGATAGAACACAGTAGTTGGACCGCTTAGGCCCTTTAAGTTCTTTTGGGCTTTCAGGTTCATTCAATTCAAAATGGAAGTTGTTCATTATTTTTAAAATAAAGTATTTATTTGAAAAGAATGAGATATTTGCCCAATTATTAATGTTTTTTTAAAAATATAAATTGCTTGAGTGGTAGAAGGCTTTTCTGGTATACACACTCGAAGAAAAATATGACATTTGCAGGCCCAATTCGACTCTATTTTCTATTCCATTCTTTAGTTTGTACGGCTTCCTATTTTTTGAAAGAAAAAATATCAATCTCACCATTTGTACTCTATAGGAGAAATTACATTTAACCCATTTAAACCGTTTAGCTATGATCTTTTAAACTTAAAAGTATCACAATTCACAATCAAACTACCAGCTAACTACAACTTATCAAATTAGTCAATTAATTACATATAACATTTTTTTTTAATGTAATTAATTACATATATGATGATAAGTAGAGGAGACTAACTTCTATTATATGGGTATTAAGGATTATATATATTCGATTCATCAGATTTTGAGCTCTTGAGCTTAGAATATATGAAAAATATAACAGCTTTCTAGCATAAATAGCTCTTCCAAAAACAATCAGAATTAAAACTGCAACTCAAAGAAGCAATTCTCAAAGAATAGATAGTACTACAATCTCCGAAAACAGTTGAAATGTGTTGATAAACACTCAAAATTGATCTATGCCATGTAAAATGCTACCAGGATTGGTTTGCAACAGCATGTCAAAAACTTATTGAGGTTGTGTGTGTGGATAATAATGATCAACTGAGAAATGTCTGAACTCTGAACCATGTTTCCTCATAATCACTTGCTCTCAATATCATACAGATCAGTTCTGGGTATAGCCATTAAGGAGAAACATATGATGAAACTGATATCAAAGAACCTAGGAGAATTCTTGAACTTCATCAAAATAAGAGAAAAAAATTCCATCATAGACCCAGTTGCTTTATCAGTATCCTAAAACTTTTAGGATCTAGGATGTAATAGTATCTACAATGCCTTCATTCCCATATGTTTGATATGAGAGTTGACAGATGAGAGATGGCAAGTATCAAAGAAAGATAAAATTAGCATAATAGTATTCCATAAAAGCTTAAGATTCAGAGATGAGATCCCATTGTTTTTTCAGGATGTATGAAAAGCTTGTTAGATATATACGTATAATACACAAGTATCTAACTCAAATATTTCACGAAACCTAGTTATCTATGATGCCTAAAATACTTCCTCTTCCTATATCATGAGAATTTAATTATTCTTATATGTTATTTTTTTATTAAAAAAAAAAAAAAAAAAAAACTTCAAGATTTCCAAATAGGGGAGTCCAATCACAGCATCATCCTGGAGGTCTTTGGTTCAACTTACATGGAAACTTGGTGAGGTGAGATTTAAGGGAAGTTAACACCTAACCGGCAATAATTTTGTGTTTCCCCTTTACTTACCAAGTTCTTCAATGAGCAAATATATTATGAGGATTTTTTTCGTTGCCCGCTTGGTCTCCGAGGCTTCGTCCCAACTAATCCAAACTCGACCTATTCGGGGAACTCTCGCACTTAGCTATAGTGGAAGAGTCTCCCAACAGGAGTAGCAAAATTCACTAAAGTCTCATATTCAAGATCTTGCTTTAGCGATATCGAGCTGTTTATCACTTGAACCAACCCCACATTGGTATATTAGCATAGGCATTTGCGAAAACATATCGGAAGTAACAGGAAGAGAAAATGCCTCACACCCATGCATAGCCATCAATCAGTTTACAATATGATGGCTTCAAGTGAACAGTGACACAGCCAAATCGTAGATATTATAAACCATATGTCATGAAGAATTAGCAGCTTATGTACCCCTCTAGCTTGACCTTTCCCTTTTTACTATCATGAGGGCTGCTTGTTTGCTGCTATATTGACTGAAATCCTACATGCACAAACAGATCCTAGAGTTTAACTAGTTTTCTAATGGTGGCAATATAATGACTTCAAGTAAATAGAGATGACTATAATATATAGTATACTCTATACATAAATATCTGAATAATAGAACTAGCATCTTATGCATCTCTCTCATAGAAGAACTCCCTATTGGCTGTTATGGTTTATAGCCTAAGTAGTTACAATAGTAAATTACATTTACATTCACTTCCCCTTGAGATTTTTTAAACCTACACCTAGACCCACTCTGGTTTCAAATATAATAGAGTTTCCCTGAAAATCTGAAATTAATAAATGCTATACTCATCCATCTAGTTCAAAAACTATGTACACCCTTATTTCAAGTTTCATAAGCATTAATTTGACCTTTTAGAGATTTTGTACTGCATTGAATTAGGCTATTATAAGTTTCTTGGGGAGGGGGATTGAGGCATATGGTACAAGCTTAGTCAACAATTTTGTTAATAGAATGGAGGTTTCGTATAAATTGAAAACAAAGATGTGTCACTTTGTGTTTCACAAACTTAAGGAGAGATGAATGTAACTTACTCCAATTAAAATCCTACATTTCCAAACCATCCTTATACTTGAACTGCATCCATGGATCAACACATTATCTTAAACAATAAGAGTGATCCCAAGAAACAAAATTAAGTTCCCCCTAAACAAGCAGATCAATTAGTTTGCATGGATGTCATCAAGGAACTCACCAAGGACCCTGAATTTTCCCAAACCTCATAATGCCCCTCTTTGCTCCAAGACAGCTCAAATGGGCACTAGCCTAGGTATGAAATCACGGTCTTTAAATTTAAAATCAGATTCAGATGTAACCAGTCACCAACCATCTCACTTTAAAAGTCATCCAAACATCAAAGTACACATCACATTCTTTGCTCCAAGTCAGATTAAAAGGACATAGGCCCACATAGAAAATCAAGTCCTTAAAATCCATTGAAATTGGTCATCATAACTTGTCAGCTAAAGCCTATAGGTCATCTTTAACCCACCCACCCAAAAAAAAATAAAAAACTATAGGACATGATAGGATGAAGGAAAGATACACAACTTATAATTGCTTTTGAACATCAGAAAAGTACCACACTAAACAGGCAAAATGTCATAAAAACTTTACAAAAAGGGTTTTGGCGGTTTTGATGCTAAGACCATCAATAGCAAGCCTATGGCTTAAAATGCTAATTTCTCCTTCACCCCTGCCCTCATACGTAAACTAATAAGCTGAAGTCAGCTAAAATGGCCCAGGGAAATGGAACTTTAGAGACATGTATCATTAACTAACAAGGCAGCCTCCACCCTCTTTATACAAGATTTTTTTTTTTTTTTTGGTTTCCCACAGGTATTAGAGGGAATCCTGTTTGAGGCAGTATCGAGTACTAAATGTGGGCAACTCTTCCATCAGGAATTGACCCTAAGTTCATCATGTTGTGGGATACTAGTCCCTTCCGCTAGATTCAACCCCCTTTGGTTCTTAAGCAAGATTAAGAACTTCAGCTAACATACAAAATGCTGCTAGTGTTAGGTAAAATCCTACAGCGAATAGCACTATAGTAACTAAAAGAAATTTACTTAACAACATTTTGACTATCAAACAGGATATCGTTAGAAAAATATGAAATCCGGTGATTACCATGCCATTACCATATTCAGATCTTAATCACCAACTTGCAGCACAGAACTCACTCAACTCCCCAATAGACCTCTCTATGTCACATAATTCCAATTTGTATTAAGAATTCCCAGTTGATATTACCCAATTCTTCATAATTAATCTCACGCCCAAGCGGGGAAGAACTAGAAAGAAAAACCTAGGAGGTAAGGAAGCATAGGCTACATACAATGGTCTACAATATGATTAAAATGGTGGGACTCAGGATAATTTGGTGCGGGTCTTGTACAAGTAAACTTATCATGAAGCATAAATTATATACAGCGAAAATATTATCAGCATATCCCTAGTCTCTACATTAACCAGCCATAGAATCATACCAATACTGCCAAAGTAAGAAAAGGATACACCAGATAGAAACCATGAGCAAATGCCCCCGCCAACACAGCAGTAAACAGACGATCTCTCAAAACAGGTCTATGGCGGAGCGATAAACGAACTGAAAAACAAACAAAAGCAAGAAAACTCGATGACAATTTTAAATAAAATAAAAAGCCAGAGAGAAAGAAAGCCTTAAGGAATTAATATTTGGGAGGAATTGCTTACTAAGAGGAAGAACAGGGGCATATACTAGAGGAAACAGAAACTTAAAGGGGGGTCCATTGTTTTTCTTCCTTAGAGCAGCTTCCCTTTAACGCAATCGCAATTGCAGAAAATCCAAGAGAAAGACATTGTTAAAAAAAAGAGATAAGGTAATGGTTAAGAACAATTTATGCAAAATCATGTGATCCAGCAGCATGCGAGGACTTACCGGGCGGAAGGATCAGACGGCGGAGCCATGAGGAAATCGATGGGTTAGGGAGGTGGGTGGTGGGATTACTGAGGGTAATTGATCTGATGCAACTTGAAATTTCTTAGAAGTTAGAAGCTATGCTACGAAGGAAAGGAAATGGCGAACTTGATGTCTTCCTTCTTGTTTTAAGAGTAAACTAGCAATTTAGTCTCTAAAAGTCTCACATGTTATAATTTGATCCTTATTCGGCTAAATTGTAATTTACTAATTTTCAAATATTTTCTTTATAGAAACAAATTTTCTATCAGACACTGAAAAATCGGGTTAGGATTGATCTATAATCAAAATAACTATGTGGCATGTGCCAAACCTTCCCTTGTTACAATGGCTAAGTATATTTTATAATCCAAAAAAAAAAAAACAAAGGCTTAACTGTACTTTTGGTCTCCTAATTTTTGTAAAAGTTTCAATTTGGTCCCTTAACTTTTTTTGTTGCAATTTTGGTCTCCTAACTTATGAAAATGTCTCAATTTGGTCCCTAACTTTTTTTGTTGCAATTTCGGTCCCCTAACTTTTGAAAACGTCTCACTATTGGTCCCAAGTGCACTTCCAAGTCATGAAAACGTCTCCTCATAATGGTCATTTTTTAATCCACTTCACCTATATTTGCCACATCATCAGCCAACTCAATCTGCCAGATCAGCACTAACGGCAGATAATGGATGGAAAAAGTGCACTTGGGACCAGTGGTGAGATGTTTTCAAAAGTTAAGGGACCAAAATTGCAACAAAAAAAGTTAGGGAACCAATTGAAGACCTTTGCGAAAGTGAGGGGACCAAAAGTGCAGTTAAGCCAAAAACAAAGCAAAACTATGTGCCTTCTTGGGCCCAAAACAAAAACTATGTGCCATCAACTCTCTCTCTCTCTCTCTTTTTTTAATTCATCCAAAATTCACAAGTGGTCTTTAAAGGGATCAAATCGAAATTTCTAGTTTTTAATGGACTACAATGAATGGAATTTTCCTTACCATGTAAATGGAATTTTCTTATTAAAAACTTATAGTTAAATGATGTATAATCAATTTGCATTAACATACTAGTTAATTGAAATTAACGTTACAGTAAAAAGAAATTTCTGCTAATCCCTATATCCTAGTAATAGTATGAACAAAATGTTGAATCATATGTTCATATGTTAGCTATTCAGAATATATATATACACACACAAATATCATGATTCACCACTCCTGAAGTTCAAATAATATGGTTCCATCTTCCTGAAATCAAATAATTACTTTTGTTTTTGTCATAATTAGTGCGAACTGCACAAGTACTGTGTTTATTTATAATTAGGAATTGCAGCATCTGAAGATTCTCACTGTTTGTCACTGTTTCATTTCATACATATGGTTTTTACTTTCTACTATATATGTTAGGTATCATATTTCTTCTTTCTTTTTTATTGCAAGAATTCCTTTGAAAATGAGGGGATAGTTGACTTCAACAGTTCAACATCCTTAAATGTCTTTTTTTTTTCTACTTTTAAAAGTAATATTTCTTTTTTCCAAAAATTAAAAAGATTATTGGCAAAAGTAATATTTTTATCTTCAAACTTTACTCCAACTGTTAATTTCGTCCTCAATATTTTTCTATTGTCAATTTCGTCTTCAATGTTTTACATTTGAGTCGATTTTGTCATTTGACAAACTTCTTTTAAATTAACGACAGATTACATCATGTTTTTCAATCTTAGTTAGAATTTGAGTTTCTTTTTCTATTAATTTTACATTACATATTATTAGCCATGTAGATTATATCGTTAATATTTGGCAAAATTAAGAGCAAAGGATAAAACTGACAAAAATATGAAACATTAGGGACGAAATTAACTGTAAAAAAATATTGTGGACGAAATTGACAGTTGATGTAAAGTGTGGGGACGAAATTAATACTTTTTGCCAAAGATTATATGTATATATTGACAATACAAAATATCTTTTCCAAGTTTTAGGAAACAAATAAATTTTTAATATTTAAGACTTTATGAAAATCTTCATAAAAAAAAAATTCCATAAAGCTACATTTCTTTCAAGAAAAAAAAAAGAGTAATACGATTTAGACATATTTTTATTTTGTAAACTATGAGTAATTAACCCTAGTCCTAAAGACAAAACAAAGGTCATGATCACGTAGATGGACAAGATTTGAGGTTTGGTCTATAATAGTGAGCTTGAATGAGAGGCTGCAATGCTGGGCCTATTGGCCTAGTCCATGTGTTGCAATTTTGATGAAAAGGCTTCAACTTTGAAATGAAATGAAATGAAAGAATGAATGAATGGTTGAAGTTGAACCATTTAGGTTAGGCTCCACAGTTTCCCTTATTAGTTATCTGTTGGATTTTCTTCATTCATCAGAGTTCAGAAATCATGAATGGAAGGCCTCAAAAGTGGCATGAATTGATTGAATGACCCAAAACCCACAAGCCATAAGCATTAAGCATGGGCTATGTATGTATTGTACGTATTGTTGCTTTTACAAACTCATATAAAAAAGTTAAAAATGTATGGTTGATACATACTTGATGATGATATGATGGATGGATGGGACTGAAGACACTCACTTGCCCATGTCTCCATAACTGCTTACCTTGAGACTAGGCGTGCCCTAATGGACCAACCACCATAGCCACCCCTTGTCCCTATCAATTATTCTAAATTCACAAATCATCAGTGAAGCTTATAATTTAGACATATATATACGTATATCGGTATATGAGACACCACAATGTGTTCACATTGGAAAAGAAAAATGTTACGCGATATATTTTGGATTCATTGTCCTACCCACTTGTCTTTAACTACTATATATATAAGGGTATTCGTCCTTTCACTAAAAGCATGATCATCAACTACCAATTGTCACTAGTGGGGCTTTTGGAGAGAATTTCGAGATAATGAGATATAAAGACATTCAAATTGTATATCTTTCACCTAATTTCAAGTTAGACTCTCTTAATTCTCACTTACTTCGTCTTGATTTGCTCATAAATCCTCATCTAATTTAAGTATCAACAGAGTTTGACAGAAGTCAGTGATTCTTTCTTGATCAGTTGTATCTCTTGAAAACTAAATAAGTGGAGGCGGGACCAAGTTTATGTCCTTAGTTAGGTAAATCTCATTCATGATTCACTTGATATACTTATTTAGTGTTATAGAGTAGAGACAGAAAATGTTGATAGGAATGGATGGATCTCTTTCTCACATTCACACCACTTTCCCCCACCAAGTAAAGCATAGGTGGGCCAAGTGAAAGGTGGTGCCGATGATGAATAATGCCAGCCAGCACTGTGTGAAAATATATGAAATGTGGGAGGTGGGCTCATAACTACACTAAAACACAATGCCCATATTGCCTCTAAGAACCTCAACACTTAGGCCCCATATCGACCGCCACAAGCTCATTTTAGGCTATAAATAGCAGTCTCTGATAGCTATACATGTCTTGAGTGGTCGGTGTAGTTGGTGTTTCCTCTTTTCTTTGTGGGCTGCATCTACTTCTGCACTTTCTATCAATGCCTCTTTAGCTCTAGCCTACCTAGTTATCTATTACTACTAGTACTACCCAATACACTCTTTTTTTTTTTGTTTCAAAAACTCATAAGTCATCTTCTGTTGTTGGTCCTGAACAAGCCTCCCTTTTGCTCTCTGGCCCATTTTGTCTTGCCTCCTTTTAATCACCTCACCATTCTTTCCTTTTCTTTTTCACCTGTCAATACCTCATTCCATATGCCTCTGTTCTTTGTGTCCCCTGCTTTATATGTATATATGGCTTTGGAAGATGTATCTCATATATATATATATATATATATATATTACTTAGTCTAATTTTCATAGAAATCAATGCATAAATGAGTTAGATCTTGGGTGTCATCAATATGGATATGGATATCTGGAAAGCAATTAATGTTAACCAAGAACCCCCCAAAACACTTAAAGATCATGAATTAATTAATGTGCAGTCTCTGTATGCATGCCATGTGTTTGTGTTTATGTCGCTACCATTCAATTCTCATTGTAATATATCATGTATTGTTCATTAAGAGAGGTGGAACCCATACAACCACCCCCTGAAGAAGAAATGCATTGAGACTTGAGATATCATGTGTGTATGCTTCCTCTCTTTTGATACATCTCTACCTCTCATTCAATGCACATTCCAATGTATGTATCAGTAGTACTTCAGATTTTATATATATATATATATATATTAGGATGAGAATTTTATGCAAAAAGGTGTGTTGCATATATAAACTTGATTCAATTCATTGTGATTTAATATATGGTAATAAGTTGTAATCCACTAAGTCATGGAAGAATGTGACTGGTCATCACATGGTCCATCATGTGATGACATGTACATGAATATGGTATATATTTACAAGAGATGTATATTGGACTTTGGAGAGCCTCTTCAAGTGTAGGGTAGGGATTGATGATGATGATGATGATGATGATGATGGGAGAAATGGAACTGAATGTTAATTTGTAGCATGTGCTTAGACATGAACAGGAGGGGCATGACTAGGAGGATAGGAAGCAAATGTCATAGTCTATGCCATATGCATATCTATTGCTAATGGGTGTTACAGAATAGGGAAACCTGAATTTATTGGCAATAAAGACTGGTAGCTTCACCTCTTACTCACTAGTCTCTCTCATTTTGGTTGTGATATATTCACACAAGTCGTTTTACTAAAAATAATCTTGTTCAAGATACAATCAAACACTAAATATCAGCACTTCTCATAAAACATCTTCATTTAGTGATGATAATTTATTTGAATTCTCCAACTTTATATCACTTTTCAACTCATCACTTAAAAAAAGAGGACCTTTAGCACCATTGTCCTCTTATAGATTCCTTCCTTGATTTATTTTATTAAGAAAAAAAGTTAGATGAGTTGAATTTCAGAAACTCGATATCTCTTATTTCTATTCGATATAAAGTATTTATATAGATTACTCATTGATAATAAAATTTGAACTTACAATTTTAAGAATTATAAGTTAATTCTTTACTCATTAAATCAACTTTTCCTCGTAAATTTCTTACTTAATTTGTTAGACCATCAACTTAGTCATTGGTTTAGATGACTACTTTGTTTTGTATATTACCTTGCGGCAAGCACTATCTTTTTACTTTGTCATTTCCCTCAAATACACTTTCTACTCTGTATGCTTTATCATGTGTTTATATGTCATTGCTTATTATTGGCTAGTTGTTATTAATTAGTCAAAGAAAAAACAGGGTCATTCATAAATTATGCAGCCTCTAATTCTAGTGCCTTTAATATAGATAGGTGGCTCTCTTCTTTTAGTATCTATGGTTCCATGTTTTATGATTCCCAATTATATAAGGATTTGCACCACAAAATAAATATAAATATAGTTGGCTTTTAAAGGGAAGTGATCATATAATATATGTAGCACTATTTTAACTCTTGACATTAATTGAACTTAAGAATTTGTACCTAGGTGCAACTTTTATATATTTATTATCAGCTTCTCAATTATAATATGACTAATAAACTTTTGTGATCTCATCAGCAAACTGCAAATACATAGTTAGTTTTTTATTTAAATTTTTTCATAGGATATGTTTTAATTTAATAAATTATAGTAAATATATAAGAGTAGTCTATATCTAGAGTCTTGTCCTTTCACATCATACTTTAAGAGGAATGAAACTAAAATTACTAAAGAAACAAACAGTATATATTTTGTTGATCTTTCTCTTTCAGTTAATTATTATATTATATATATTAACTGTGGGGTTTCATAGGCCAAATTATTGATAGATAAATATATATACGCCATGTGCAAACCCCTTGACAAAATGGTGGGTTGAAGAGAAAAACTAAAAGAAACTAACTAATTTAGAAATTTGGAATGTGTTGAAAAAAGGATAAAACCTCAATTGGTCCCAAATGTATAAGATAGATTTCAAATTGTGGTCTTAAATATATTTTTTTTATATTAGTCTTACATATTTTTATAATTTTTTAAATCAGTCCTAAACTAATAATCATATATATATATATATATATCTTGTTTCAAGTTTAAATACGACGAAGAATCTAGAGTTATAAGGTTACTTTTAATGAGTATTTTTTCTATTTAGTTGAGGTTATCAACAAACAATGTTAAATTCGAGTCTCAAAAGTAGGTCGCTAGTTTCAAAGTCAAACAAACGAAATTGGTTCTATCTCTCATTTTAAGTTTAGATGCGACGAGTTTAAAACTATGTATTAACTCTTGGAAAGTTTTTTCCTATCCAACTGAAACCATTAGTTAATGAGACCAAATCGTGTTCTGAAAGTATTTTTGGGACCAATTTGAAAATTTATGAAAATACATAAGACTAATCTAAAACAAAAAAAAATATTTAGGATCAATTTAAAACTTATCCCATATATTCGGTCCCATTTGAAGTCTTGATCATATATATAAATAAACCCTCTTCAATTAAATACAAAATCAAAGATGAGGTTAATAAAATAAGGATTAATTATATTAGAAGGGGGTATTGTGGATGAAAGGAAACATAACAATGTGAAAAGTAAAACTGAAGTACTTATAATAAAGACAGGGGCTTTGGAAAGAGACATCATTGAACGAGAATGGTTTCAAAGGGACAAAACATGAAGCATGAAACGCAGTACCTCTTGTGTATAAAAGCAGACATATGAACACAACAGCAAATAACAATACAATTCAACCAATAAAATAATTAAATTATATAGGCAAAACACCCTCTCGTGCCCCTAACGTTTGCAGTGATTTTCAGTTATACCCCTAACATTTCATTTTGTTCAGGCGTGCCCTCAATGTGAAACTAACGTTTCAATTCTGCCCCCAATTTTGACTCAATGCCCATGTGGCAATTTTTTTTACTTATGTGTCATTTTTTTTGTCTGACTTGAATACGTGACATGATGACCGGACATTCCTATTTTTTTTCCACTGTGACATGATAACTGGATTTACATTTTTGAACATAAAAATTGAGTAAAGTAGCAAACCAGTCCCTGGATTTACATTTTTCTTCATCTTCATTCATTTTAGTCCCAAATCCTCAAAATAAAATTGTAAAGTGTCCTAAAACCTTCCAAATATTCCAATTTAGTCCATAAAAATATTAAAAACCCTAAACCCTAAACCTTAAAACTATAAACCCTAAACTCTAAAATTCTAAACCCTAAAACCCTAAACCCTAAAAAATCTAATTTGAGCAATTAGGTCCCTCACCCATTCTTATCCCATTATTCTCAATTCCCCCTCTTTTCATCATCTTCATTCATTTTAGTCCCAAATCCTCAAAATGTAATTGTAAAGTGTCCCAAAACTTTTCCAAACATTCCAATTTAGTCCTTAAAAATATTAAAAACCCTAAACCCCTAAAACTTAGAATTTTTTTAATCTTCATATTCATCTTACCAATTTAACATAAATCCCTAATTTTTTTTTTATCCCTAAATCCCCTAAACTTTTTTTTAATCTTCTTCATCTTTTTCATCTTCATCTTCATCTTCATCTTCATCATTCATCATTCATTTTCAAATTCATCATATCTTCTTCATCAATTTTACTAAATCAATTTTCGAAACACCCATCCACCTTCATCAATTAAAATTAGTAATAATATATGGCAAGTGACTTTTAGGGTCAAAATCCAAAAAAACCCATCACATGAAGTTCATTGAAGCCAACGATGTCGTCGCCGTGTTCTTGTTGCCGTCGGGCGTCGTCGGATTCAAACAGATCTGACGAATCTTTGAAGCAACGGAGCATCAAGGAGAAGCCACCAGTGACATTGTCGTCGGCGCGTCGGCGGGTAGCAGCGTTGTCGTGTTGCCGATTGAATCTTTGAAGTTTGAACCAGTAATTGAATAATGGGAGTTTTTCTATTTTATTGTACCAATTCTATTGAGAAATCACCGTAGGATGAAGATGATGAATGGATGAACTTGAGGGTGATGAACTGCGACGGCCAGATCTGGATTTTTTAGTTGTTGAGGGTGTCTTTAGCCTTTGCTAAACCGATGATGATGATGAACGATGTTTTTCTTTTAATTTTTAGGATTATTTTTTAATTTTTGGATGATGAACTGATGAATGATGATGATGATGATGATATCAAGTGATGATGAGCTAATTTTTTTTTAATGATGAACGGTTTATGGTTTAGGAATTTGAGGTTTGGGGTTCAAGGTTTAAAGGGTTTTAATATTTTTAAGGACTAAATCAGAATGTTTGGAAGAGTTTTAGGACACTTTACAATTTTATTTTGAGGATTTGGGACTAAAATGAATGAAAATAATGAAAAGAGGGGGAATTGAGAATAATGGGATAAGAATGAGTGAGAGACCTAATTACTCAAATTAGATTTTTTTAGAGTTTAGGGTTTATGTTTTAAGGTTTAGGATTTTAAGGTTTAGGGTTTATAGTTTTAGGGTTTAGAGTTTGGAGTTTAGGGTTTAGGTTTTAGGGTTTTAAATACTTTTAAGGACTAAATTGGAATGTCTGAAAGAGTTTTAGGACACTTTACAATTTTATTTTGAGGATTTGAGACTAAAATGAATGAAGATGATGAAAAATGTAAATCCAGGGACTGATTTGCTAGTTTACTCAATTTTTATGTTTAAAAATGTAAATCCAGTCATCATGCCACGGTGGAAAAAAAAATAAAAATGTCCGGTCATCATACCACGTATTCAAGTCAGACAAAAAAATGCCACATAAGTAAAAAAAATTGCCACATGGGCATTGAGTCAAAATTGGGGGCATAATTGAAATGTTAGTTTCACATCGAGGGCACGCCTGAATAAAATGAAACGTTAGGGGCATAACTGAAAATCGCTACAAACGTTAGGGGCACGAAAGAGTATTTTACCAATTATATATATTACAGTGATTTTGATGAAGTTGGGTCATCATCGATCACTGTTTTTTAACTGAAAAAGTGAAAACACTTCATCACAGACCCTCGATTCACGAGGGATATGAAGAAGGTGGTGGGTGAAAGGAAAGGAGGCAGAAACAAAGAAGGTATATAATAATATTATATATATTGAATATATCTAACATATGTTCTTAGAGCATATTTTAAAATTTTTTTTTATTAGTTAAGAACATCTCATATTTTGAAATCTACGAAAATTCATTTAAAAGATAATTTTTAATATTTGAAAACTCATTTAACCAATCAAAAGAAACCTTAACATGTGTCCTAAGGGCATATGTTAGAAGGACTATATATATTTGGTTTTTGTGATATCTATATAATATAATAATAATAAGAGGTGGGTAATGGGATACAGTTTTGGATTTTAAAAAGTACGAAAATTTGCATGTTTCTGTGATCCTTATATATATCATTTCTACTGGCAGAGGTTGTTATGTTTGTGTACTCAAAAACAAACCTGACGCAGCTGCTTTTACTTTCTCTCTGAATGAAATAACATTTTGGAACCATGTGACTCCTTTCCCTCTCTCTCTCTCTCTCTTCCTTCTTTTCTATCTCTCTTTTTCTTTTCTTGTCAAAAGCTTTTCAATCAACCAATCATTAATTTAACGTCTAAATATTCTTTATTTATCACTTTAAAACTTTTTAATTGAAAATTAATTTTTAATACTTCTTAATTAATATTAATATGTATAAAAACGTTAAGCTGACAAATTAATATATAAAAAATTAAAATGTATAATTTAATTAATAAAATATTAAAATAATACATTTATTATTTTTTTATAATTAAATAATATATCATTTTAACTTTTTTTGTTTTGTACAAAAAATTTTAAGTGAATTAGGTTATAGTAGCTCATTAACATAAGAGCATGACTCCAAACTCTATACGATCTTGTGAGTTATGAATCGATTTCTTACTAATTGGGTTAATTTTTATTAACATTATTTTAATCATTTAAATATTAAAGAGTCTACCACTTAAAGTTTGTAGGGACTAATCGTGTATTTCAATCTTTTATTAACAACCGTCAATTTAATAATCTTTTATTAGGATCAAATTAGATGATTATTCTAAACTAAACTTTAAAGTATATTTTTAGAGATTAAATTCTACATAACATAATTAAAATATATATAGTAAAAATAGAAGGGTAGAATGGGAAAGTAAGGAGAGAGAAGGGATAAGGTTTGAGTTGATGTAACGAAAGGGTTGTGTTTATAGAGAGAGAGAAAGAGAAATGAATATGAAATGAGTGAGGGAGTGACGTGTGTGAGGTAGTGGACACAAAACTAAATGATTGGATGACACGTGGCACTTTATTCTTCGTCAGTGGGCTGCTCTGTGCATACAACAGCAAAGGACGACGTCGCAGAGAGATAGAGAGAGGTAGGCTTGCCTGCCTGATGCCTCAGCTCATGCCCCTAATTGCGTGGAAGAAAACTCGTTATATTTTCTCTATCCATTATATTCTACTGTTCTCTGCGCCATCACAAAATATATATAAGTCAAATATTTAAATTAGTCTTGTATCTTTATTTTAATATTTATTTTAGTCATTTATCTTATAAAAAATTTAAATTGATCATATATATATATATAGGAATGTCAATTTGGGTGGATATTTACGATATCTGTCCAAATCCACCTGTAAAAAATATCTAATATTCGTCGGATATCGGATATCGCGTAGGGTACGGATATTGAAAAAAAAAACCAATTATCCGTTATTTTTCCGAAATGAACAAATAGTTAGGGTACTCAGTATCCAATACCCTATAATATAAATATTTTATTATATTATATATATATATATATGTTGGTTGCCCAAGATTTCCCCCAGCCCGACAGACCAATGATTAATTCTCCGCGGATCTGAACTCCATTTAAGGGTTTGCCGCTGGCCAATTGGTTGCTGCATACACAAGGTGGGATTCGAACCCCCCGACACTTGCTTAAGCGACCTACTAAGCTAACCACTGGACCAACTAAACTTGGTTTAAATTTATTTCAATTAACGGATATTGGGCATCGAATATTGGATATATTTGATTTTTGAATTATGATATCATATCCTATATCCATTATTTTAGGTTATTTTGAATATTTATGGTACCCGTCGGATATCGAATATGGATACGTATAGTGATAAAATAAGCGGATACCCACCTGTTGCCATCCCTATATATATAGTAATTTACTTCGGTCTCAAATTGTTTTACCATTACTTCAATCTCAAATTACTAAATATATGATCATACTTTTTTATTTTAAATTCTAATGTGATGAGTTCAGAATTACACATTATTCTTAACAAGTACTTCTTTATTTAATTGAGGTCAGCGACAAATAAGTTTTAATCGATCTAGAAAGTAGGTTGCTTTGTTTATAGTCAAATAAGTGAAGTTAGTCATATCTCTCTCGTTCAAAACCAAATGCAACGAGTTTAGAGCTATGACTTATTTTTCACGAATCATTTTTATGTTAAATTATGATAGTTAACAAACGAAGTCAAATTGGACTTCAAAGTGGATTTAAGTCTAATTTTGTTCTATTTTTCATCTTTTGGTCTCCAAACGACTATCAGACGTGATTTAATTTTATTTTTTGGCGGTTCTAACTGGGTAGAAAAAATTACTTGTCAAAAGTAGCTCATAATTTTAATCTTATCGTATTTTGACATGAAACAATAAATATATGATTAACTTCGCTTGTTTAACTATAAAACTAGTGATCCACTTTTCAAACTTGATTTGACTTTATTTACTAATGACTTCAACTAAATAGAGAAGTATTCGTTAAAAACAACTTGTAACTCTGAAGTTATCGTATTTTAACTTGAAATGAGAGTTTTATGATTGTCGTATATATATATTAATGAAAAAATATTTATTAATATATACATAGATGATTTAATTGAATGATTATAAATTAAAATATTGATAAAATGATATTTTATATTAATAAAAATATTTTTAAATTCTGAAATTTAATGTTTTAAATATTTGATTAGTCATTAAAATATTGGTCAATGGTTTAACTACCGTAAACCAATAAATACTAAATGTTTATATATCTGTATGTCTATAATAAAAAAAATCATATATTATAAATTTGATATATTAAATAAGGAATTAATCATATTTATTTATTCTTATTTTTGTATAATTAATACAAAAATGTGTTATGTGTATAACATAATCCCATACACCATACAAATAATTTTAAAATTTGTCTTGTTTTCAAAGGACTCTCTTGTTTAATTTTTTGTTGTGATTTTCATGGGTGATGGTATTATTGCTTTTAAAATTAAAATCGTTATCAATAATTTAGTCAGTATTTTAAAAACTTCAAAATTTGATATTTAAAACTTCTTTAATTTCAATATGTTTCTCTAAAGTTTTTTATAAAAATAACCATAAAACAACATTATTTTGACATAAATCTTATAAGATTTAAAAGAAAAATAAAAATGAACGGCTCAACTGCTTGAACCGACAGGTTTGTTTCGACTTTCGATTCTTTAATCTGTGTGAAAATCATATATAGTAACATACCATATCTTATCCACAACTATCCTACTAAACTTATATTATATCTTCTCTTTAAACAAGTTGTATGCATTAATAATATTAGGGGCTTTCCTTGCCTAAGCAAGTTATATCTTCATTTTGAGAATTTTTTCAAGCTCAAGTAATTAGGGGACTCGAATAATGAGATTCCATAATTTTAGTGTAAACTAATAATTAAGTTCTTAAAATATTATCGAATTCATAATTCAGTCTATATAAAATATTAAAATTATAGTTTAATATCTACAAAATTAAAATAATATACTTATTAGTTTTTTTTTATAATATAAAGTAATATATCGTTTTGATCTTTCAAAAATTAAGGAATATATATATATATATATTGTTTTTATCATTCAAAAATTAAGTTGTCAACTCGGTGATCTTTCAAGGACTGGAGTGTCAGTTTACTCTTAATTTTCTTTTTTGTTACAAAAAAGTTTAGGTGAGTTGGATCCCGGAGGCTCATCAAGGTCAGGGCAGGCCTCCATGCTCTATGAATGCTTACAGAGGTACTTACAGATTGTCTACCAACAAGGTTCTTACATCGGCAGTGGAAATCGAGCTCATGACCTTGTAGGTTATAAGTTGACTCCTTACCAACTGGGTCAACATTTGTTGACAGTTTACTCTTAATTTTGTTACTCACTCCTGAGTTCAAGTTTAAGTTTTTAAAAAATATTTTTCATCAAATGAAAATATAATTAAAAATAATTAATATAAATAATCTATTACATAATTGAAGAATAAGTAAATAAAATTAAATAATAATTAATTAAGTGCAATGTGGATTATAATTTATCCAAGCATAACAAAGGTGACTATATATAGTTTATTTCTAAAAATATATTTGAATTTTGTTTACATGTTTTTTATAATTAATTTGGCCGGAAAGTCTCTTACATATAATTTGATTTATCCGAATCTTTCTATTTTTAAAAGAATGTGGTGCAGTGAATATCTTATAAATGGCTACTCCCTGCTCTTTTAATAATTACAAAATCTGGTTGTACATCTAAAAATTTGTCCAAAGTTAGTTGATGTAACTACACAATGACTTGAGGATTCTGATTTCGAAGAAGTGGCTAAATTACAAAATACAAATCATGATGGATAAAAAGCTTTCTTTTTCCTATTTTGGTTTTAAAGGTTCGTAAAATGAAAGGGCATCATAATTGTCGATTAATTAATTTAATTAAAGTAAGCATTAGTTATACATGGATCTAATTAATCTGTTTTTGACTCTTTGTGCTAGGAAGGAAGTAATGAAAGGATATTGTTAGAATTGTATTGGATTTGTAATATCTCGTTTGAGGGAATGTGCCTTTCTTTGTTAACTTTCCCTAATTACCAAAGCATGCGCAATTGCATGCACTTTTGAGTGTCATACTCATCCTTTAACTTTTTCCCCATTGCAACATGTCATTTTCTTAACACTTTTACTAATTAATTAATTGATTATCTCAATAGCTAATTAAATTCTTAATTTGATTTAATCTCCCAATTAAAGAGGGCCCTAATATTTTTCTCCCCTCTATATTTTTCATGAAAATTGCTTTATTAATTTATTTATAGTGCAATTTATTTTTATTTTTCACAGGTACAATGTTATTTGAGTTATTTCCAAATATTAAATATAAAAATTTCTCCCAACGAGGACTCAAATATATATTTACTACTTTGTAATAAATTAATCTATTTTATTATATCTAACCCAAGTAATTAACTTCTTTCTATTTTTTGTGTGCAAGAGTCCGGGTGGATTCATATACACTTCAACATAACGCTATGACCTGATGAAACTCGAGGTCGATTGAGTAGGTCCACCTAGTCACTGGACGGGGTTAGATCTCTTGCTATTTTCTTTTAAAAAATATTTAATATCTTTAATTTTTATTTTATTTTCATATATTTTTAAATTTTTAACCTATATATTAATATAAATAGTATTTATGTATTAATAAGATGAATTTTACATTAATGATTTGTTAAGTTCAACATAATTTACATATAAAAATATTTAATTTTTTTTTTTAAAAAAAGTGTATCTTGATCTAGGTCATGTTAAAGAACTTTGAATCTAAGATTTGGCCTGCCCTAATGAGAGACTCAACTTGGTCCCAAAAAAGTGATCAGGTCGAACCAAGTTAATATGTCAGTCTTGATCGATGTTTGTAGTGTTGTACACCCCTAATAAACATAGAGTTAAACAATTGATACTTTTCTTATTAATTAGTTAGATTACGCAAAATTAATCTAAGCACATAATCACTCTACCATGGTGAGAGCTACCGAAGCCTCCACAAAAAAGGTCGTCAAGGAAAAAATGGTGGAAGATTGTGGGGACTACTTCTTGAGAGCTTAATCGTCTTCCACTCCTTCAATTCCTTTGGACGGCTTCCTCAATGACATGGCTAATAAGGAGCTCCATGCAAAGGAACATTGAAAAAATCATTGGCGTTGGATGGAAATAATTGTTTAAAGGAAGAGATCATCACAAATTAAATTAGGAGAAATCTAATGAAGGAAATTTATTTTGGTATTTGGTAGAAGTGGGAGAGAGAAGAGAGATTATAGAAGAAAAATACTCAAGTTTGTTGGCTCATTAATTTTAAGTCCCACATTGTTGAGAATAGAGAAAGAGAGAGTGTGAGGCTTGTATAATATAAATAGAAATGAAATATGAACTTCTAAGACACTATAACTTACATAAAAATCCTAAATGGTGTAATGGGGTTTGGGTAGTTGTGTGTCATTTGTGAGAGATGGTTTACAATTTTTTCTCAGTCAAAAATTGTATTGATGAGGATTTGTAATTTTGTTCGTGCAAAAATTACAAATAGTGAAGTTTGTCTCTGTGAGACCATGGAGTAGGTCTTGAGACACTGAACCACGTTAAAGTTTTGTGTTTGTTTCTCTGTTTCCTCTTCCTTTATTTGTTGTGTGTATTGCGCTTCCACCCAACAAAGTTATATATATGAGCTCATTTTAATTTATATTTTACAACTGATATGAAGTTATACTAGTAAGATATTCATATATTGTAGGCACTGAAAATTATACTAGCAAGATATTCATTTATTGTAGGCACTAAAAATTTTGAAATTACATGAAGCACAAATGCATGTCTTCAATTTTAAATTGCAGTGTGACAACTCATGTATTGCTTCTTTGTCTCTAAAATACAGCAGCTAGTTCAACTTGTTTGATTTCACAACTTGTGATTGAGAAAGATTGTTCAATTTTGATTTTTCCTTTTGATAGTCATCATAACTGTTACAATAGATCTACAACTGGTTTACAGCTTGATTTAATTTCTAATTTTGTAAACTGCCATACAATTATAGTTTAATTTTACATCATCTGAGATATGGTGTGTAAGAGTTAGTTAGATAGTACATCATTATGTGCATATATATGTTCTCTTAATTAGTTTAATTTAATTATATATTTGCTCTTAATTTAACAATAGCTTCTATTTATATATATATATATATATATATCACTTTTTTTTTTGTTCATTCCAATTTCTGTACTCCGATATGTTTATGTTGGAGCCAATAATGATCGTGAATTATATTCTTGGAGTTTGGTTCAAGTCTATCATTGAATTCAATTATTTTTTCCCTAATACCACCAAAACTTATTTTCAAACACATACGTCTTTTGTTTTATCTAAAACCGTAGATTGATGCATGCTAAACTTTTTAAAAATATGTATATGCGTATATGTATAGAGTGATCGATATCAATCATTTCAGATGTGTTCTTTATTGTCCTTATATGTTTGTTAGATCATTATATGGCCCCCTCAATCACCCTACCTTTATTTTACACTAAAATTCAAACTCCACAATAAAGTTCTAATTATTGTGTGAATTAAAATAATTAAGAGCTATATATAGATCACTAATGATGTGATGGTTCCGTTATCGATCACATCCTCAATTTTCTTCAATTTCTAACATTCCTATTGCATGGGACGTAACAAAATATTACATCAAATTCTAGCTATAAGATATGTGTGTGGGTGATTATACATAAGTATGATAGAAATTGATTTTACAATTAATGATCATTTTCACTCACTTCAATCAGATTGATATGATAGCTAGTAGCTAGGATTTGTCACTCTAGATTAACAAAGTAATGATACCAAAGAACCGATTTAATTCTTTTTTTATTATTTTTTGGATCGACATCGGTCAAATGATAAGTCATCTTCAATTTGTGTAGTTTTCAAGCTTTGATGGGGTATTCTTGCATCTCACATTTACCTTTTTTTTTTTTTGGCCTGATCACATTTACCTCTTTTTGTATGTACAAATTGCATATTACCTAATAAATGCATATTTTAAAGAAAGAAAAAGTAGACAAAGAAATGCTCACAATTCAAATAAACAAATTGGTGTATTAGACCAATAACTTTAACTTTTTATGATAAGAAACTGACTACAGTGATCTATATGACTAACAAGTGTTACATGATGACGATGTCAATTGATTATATATATACTAGTGCGTATAGTGGCTTTGCATATCCTAAACAGATATGTAACTAATATTTTAGATTTTACAATTATAAAGTATAAATTATTGAAAAAAATATTTTGCACAAAACATATATAATAATTTAAAATGAGAAGTTGTGAACTACTGAAAAATTATTGATAACAAAGCTGAAAGGTCATTTTAAAATGCTTTGATTATCTATGATTTAATGATCTTCTGATGGCCGGTCTTCCAAAATTATATATAATGTTAATATGTTATCAATATTATATAATTTGATATATTACTAAATTCTTGAAAATAACTTCTTATTTCTCTAATAGGCACCTAACCTCTCATAACTTTTACTATCTTCCACTATTTTAATTTCTTTGACTCGCCCAGAATCCCAGATATATAGACATTTAATAAATTTTATGACCATAAAAAAAATAAGGCCAAAGTCCTAATTTGGTCCCTCATATTTGCTCAAAAATTCATTTTAGTCCCTGAAGTTTTTTTGTTCTGGTTTGATCCCTCAAGTTTCTAAAAAGTTCCACCATTAGTCATTGACTCTTTTCTATCCACTTTTTATTTTTTTTTTAAAAAAGGAAAAAAAACTAACTTTCATCTCCCAACAATTTTGCTCTTTTACAAAAGGGAAGGACTTTAATGCAAAAGAGCAAAATTTTTGGGAGATGAAAGTTAGTTTTTTTTTTTTTCCTTTTTTAACAAAAAAAAGTGGATGGAAAAGAGTCAGGGACGACTAACGGTAAAACTTTTGGAAACTTGAGGGACCAAAACGAAACTGAGCAAACATGAGGGACCAAAATGGAACGAAAAAAACTTGAGGGAACAAAACAGAACCTTGAGCAAACATAAGGGACCAAAACGAAACAAAAAAAAAACTTAAGAGACCAAAACAGAACCTTAAGCAAACATGAGAGACCGAAATAGGACTTTGGCCAAAAAATAATTTCTATGTTTTGGGTATGCAAAACACACTACTAGACTACTAGTTTATGGTACATTATTTAGGTCAAAATCCCAATTTGATCTCATATTTTTTGCTCAATTCTCAATTTGGTCTCATTTTTTTTATGTTGCACTTTTGGTCTCATATCTTTGGGTCAGATTCCAATTTGGTCTCTTTTTTTGTTGCAAATCTGGTCTCATAGCTTTGGGTCAATTGCAGATTTAGTCCTATATCTTTGGGTCTAGTGCATAAGTGGTCTCATATTCTTGTAAAAAGATAAGCTAATGATTAATCGTTTTGCAAAGATATAGGACCGATTATGCAACTTGATTAAAAGATATGAGACCAAATTGGGACTTTTTGCAAAGTTATGAGACAAAAAACACAACAAAAAAAATACATGATCAAATTGAAAACTTAGCAAAAAATAAAGGACCAAATTTACACTTTGACCTTATTTTTATTAGGACCCTAGAAAAAGGTCAAATATATATGTAATAGTATAAAATACTATATATATAAAGAGAAAAGAGAAAGGGCAAAGGAGGAAGTGAAATAAGTGGTAGTAAAGTTTTTCTGGTGTGAAATAATTAAAGCAAATAGTATGAGATTCCTCCATGTGTGATGCGTGGCAAAGTGCAAGTGCAGGTCATACACATATATATGCTATTTCAACTGCAGAATAATGACCATGCAGAAGAAGCACACCTTTCATTGTATCTCTTAAATCTTTGCAAACATCAAAAACGATAAATCCCAAAAGACAGAGAATCAAGAAACAAACAAATATATATATAATATATAAACAGAACCAAAATTTAATAAATATATATATTTTTTAATTTGATGCAAAATTAAATTTGCAAGCAAAGGTACATCATATCATCGCTTGCCAGCTTCAGCCTTTCTTGGTTGGATAATTTTGGTCATCTTCGAAAACTCCACACAGTTTCTTGAGTACTACTCATTGCATATATGTTTTTCTTTGTCTTTTACTCTTTTAGATTTCTTTTTCTTCAGAAAATTTCGGAAACTTTTAGTTTTTTAGATTTGTTTCATACAGATTTGATTCTTTTTATCAAGAGAAAGAAAAAGGTTCTTCCAGTTAAATATTATTGGTTTTATTCAAAAACTTATTACAAATTTAAGTGATATTAATTTTTTAAAAATAAGATTTAAATATATCTAGGCAAGTCAGAAATCAGGATGATGATTCTCTATTTTTTTTCTTTTTATTTTAATTGTTAATGGCCTAGATAGCTTTCCGAAAAGACTTGTACACCAGGCTTTATAACTAAAGTTGGTACTTGTTAGTGAAAAGGAATTCAATAACTAAATATTATGTAACCCAGAGACCTTGTTCATAAGAAAAGCAGCTTTAACATGAAGTGCTTCCGTGCACGCCATTAATTGGCTTTTGTGTTATATACAAAGAACTACTAAGAGGCACATCTATTAGTTAACGAAAATTTTACAAGAATAATGTATCTCGATTTCATGGACGGTTTGTTTTGTTGTAAAATCCATTTATTATTTGTCTTTTTTTTTTGTAAATTTTTCTTTAATTAATAAAAACTGGTTGATTGTGTAATTAATTACCTAATATAAATTAATGTGATATTTTTGGGATTTTGGTTTTGTCCTGTATTAGTCTTTGTGTTTATAAATAATGGGGCAATGTGAAAGTATAGAATTAATGAGCTAACTAATCTACTATGTTGATAAATGACACCCATCACTTATAAAGTTATAAATAAATATACAAAGGCCGAATCCTTTTTCAAGTTTGCAAATTAGACTTAATTCCTTCATCAAATTAAGACAATCTGTCGTTAAGGGTTGATAATAATAAGAAGAAGAAGACCGGCCATCATCTATCTAATGGTACATATAACTAATGAGCTTACTGATCCATTATGATTTGGTTAAATTGTACTAAAACCCCATAAATTTTAAATCTTAACAGTCAGACCCTCTAAATTTTCAATTGAACTCACTTAAGACCCTTGAGTTTTAAAACTTGACGGATAGAACCCTGAACTTTCAATTTTACTTACTTAAAACCCCTAAATTAAATAACCTCATTTTTTAAAAATATAAGGGTTTTAAGTGAACAAAGTAAAAAACTTATAGGGTTTGTCTGTCAAGTTTTAAAACTCAGGGGGTCTGTCAAGTTTTAAAACTGATGGGTATTTTCTGCTCTTAACCTAAAATTCAAAGGGTCTTAGTGCAATTTAGCCTTATAATTTATGAGTAAACACAAATGTCGATTCTAGTTTTTTTTATTACATGCATATCCTCTATTGGATTAATGCAATCGTATTCTAAGTTTTGTCTGGACATTATATTAAATTAATGTGGGTACATCTTAAAAAAAAAAACATAAATTCACCACTTTGTGAGAAATGAACTTTTTTCACTAGACTTAATCTCATTAATTTCATTTCTCCTTTTAAATGTACAAATATATCATAATTTTTTCATCAAAGTAATTAATCGTTAATAGTAGATAAAGAAAATGAGACCATCTCATAGATGAACAGTTGAATTCATTAAAAGGTGATAAAATTAAGATTAGTGATATTTGAAAACTAAATGTGGACACCTTTCTCAACAGAAATTCGAACATAGGTTCATAATGTTATGAGAAGTCAGTCCCTATTAGACCCAAACTCTGCTTGTAGTCCAATTAATCATAGTTTTTCATCAAAGCAATTAATAGTCAATAGTAGATAAAGAAAAGAAGATCATGATGAACAATTAAACTCGTCAAAAGGTGATAAGATTAATGATTCCAATAAGGGGTTATAAAATGAATAATAATTTGTTTTGTACTGTGTTATAAATGATGATGAATGAATGAATGAATGAAAAAGAGAGATTTATATATATGGGGAAGATGGGGCCAAGATGTGTTGGGAGTATTAGGACAAAGTTAGGAGAAGGAGTGGGGTAGGAGAGTGTTGGGTGAAGAAGAGAGCATATTTCCCCACAAAATGCACACAAAACAAACCCTAAACTAGACAGCTTTGTTCCCATGTGCTCTTATTTAACAGCAACATTCCAAATCCACATTTCTCTCTCCTCTCTTTATGGGAACAACCAACAAAAGCTAATTCATTTTCACATCCATATATATGCTTTACCCACTTCCATCCACTTCCACATTATATATTTATTATGTATCTATATACATACATACATATATACATAACTAGTTCTCAATTGATTAATAAAACCCAACCTTAAATTTGAATTAATTAATCTCAAGGGATATATATGTATATAGTAATTAATTTCTCATATCGATCAATATTACATATCAAGTCCGAGATTTTACTTTCTTATATCGAAATCAAATTAGTTTGAATGTTAAGTTAGAAGTATAGTTATAGTAGGGAAATATATATATATATATAGGAATTAGGATGGCATCATTGGTTAAATTTCCATTAATTATTAGATCAACACAAGCGCTTGTTAATTATTTATTGGCCGGGGACTTTTCATATATTATGGCATCTTGGGTATTATGGAATGCGATATTATAGCACAAGATATTATAATATTTATCTTTGCTGGTTTGACAAATTGGTATAGTACTGATCATATCTCAGTGGTATAAAATACAAACAAATATAAAATGTTTGAGATATTACTATTATATAATAGTCCAGTATGCCGTATATATATATATATATATATATTGTGTCAACCAATCTCTTGGCATCCAAAATATACCATGTAATATAAAACGACAAAATCAATATTACAAATTTATATATCAAACGACTCAATAGACAAGTTGCGGTAGGTTTTAAAAGGGTAGAAGAACTTGTCTGAGGATATTTGGGAGCTTTTAAGATTAGGATGTGTGGAAAACTCATCAAATTATATATTTTTTTTTGTGTTATAAATTCCTTGAATTATGAGAAGCCATTAAAACTTCTGATCAAACTTATCATTTAGCGCAAAAAATTAAAAAAAAAAATCTCATATATTAAGTTTTATATATACATGATAGTATTACTATATTATATGATTTGGAGCGAAAAGTTATTTGAGAAGTTGAATTACTTCTCATAGCTTCTTAATTTTTTTTCATTTCAGATATAATTAAAATAATTTATTATTTTGACTAATTTTATAATTAATTTTTTTGATATATATATATATATATATACTCTTTAAAGTATGTAAAGTCTCTAATTATATATATATATATAGTTGTTATATGATCAATTGATCACACCTAGCTAGTCCACTATTTTTTAAAGAAAAAATTAAAGAGGAATATAGGCAAGATCAAAGGAATCAAAGAAATAAAAAGAAGAGGAGATCGGGAGAGGTCGAGAGATTAACATGCTATAATATATAAATAATTATTTGCTCTGTTTAATTTGTAAGAAAATCAATTTTTAGCTTCTATAAGAGAAAATATCAGTGTTAATATGTAAAACTTTTGCTTGATGATTTATTGTAGAAAGGCTTATCCCACCTCAAAAGATCTCTTAACGGGTGAGAGTTGCTTCAATATATATATATATATATAGAGTTAGAAGAAGGTCATTTAACTAAGCGATGTGGAACCTCAACACACCTAACATAGGAGCGTTAAATCAATGAGTTATCTCTAAAATAACCCACGGTAAAGCTCATCTATCTACACATGTTTCAACCAGTTCTGATACTTTGTAGAAAAACCTAACGCACCTCAAAAGAACTCTAAAGGGGATAGAGTTGCCTAGTACATATATAAAGTTAGAAGACATTTTAACTAAGCCATACAAGACTTCGACATCTATAGGTCTATCTATATAAGAAAATGATTTTACCTTACAAATCTCTTATATATCAATTTGATCTGTATAATTTGTTTTGTCATCAATTTTAGTCCCCCTATTTAGTTCTTTATTAAATTGAATACATAACAATATTAATTGAAGATGTAAAATCATTAATTACTTGATAAAATGACCTGTTAATTATCACATAAATACTATTTTTCGTTTTTGAAGTTAGTCATTATATTCGGTATTATGAATTTTTAAGATTTTACATAAAATTTATAGAATTTACAAATTTGTTTTATTAATATGAAAATACAATTTTTTGTGTTAGTTGAAATATTATATCATTAACTAATGATATTATACATATATCTCACAAATTCAGTTAATTAGTAGATAGAAAAATTAACATTGATAATATAACAGTTTGTGAGGGAATAAATTAAAAAAGAAAGTCTATGAGAAATTAAATTAATAATATATTAATATGCGGTGGACGAAAATATAATTTTACTCAATTTAGATAAATATTAGAATTGGCAAATATTAATTAGCTATCAACTCAATTCATACGCATTGCATTAAAAGATAAAAGGAGAAGGATTTTGCTGTCACCACAAATCACCCCATGTACGGGATTGATTTGATGGTTTATTTGTTTTCTTATTATTTAATTGAAATAGGCAAGACTTAAGAGAAAGACACAAGAAATCATTTATTTTAGGCCAAAGTACGAATTTGGTCATGTAATTTTATTCCAATTTCCAAATCAGTTCTATAACTTTTTTGTCTCGAATTTGATCATGTATCTTTGCTCCAGGTCCCAAATCAGTCATATATCTTTTTTTGTCTCAGTTTTGGTCTCACATGTTTTGAAAACCTCCCACTGTTAGTCCTCCGTCTATTTTAAATTACAGTTTAGTCCTGAAAACTTCAATTCCCTTTCACTTTAGTCACTGACTATCAAAATGAAAGTGAAAGAGCATCCCTGAAGATTCTCAAATCTTACATCTTGATCCCTAATCCATGAATTCTTCATGAAATGGAATAGACATGCAAAAAAGACACAAATTAAAAGCAAATGACAAAGGGACCAAAACTGAAAACGCAAAAAAATTAAAACTCACTGGAAAACGTACAGAAATCGCCGAGAAACTCAAAAACTCATCCAAAAACCCCAATTCTCATTGAAATCTCACTCAAATAATCGCTCTCAAATGCTTTAAGAAAGAATTTTCAAAAATCCAAACTTTTGAGGAGGGAGGTGATAGAAGATTCCCTTACATTTAGTGATTCCGAGAGAGAAGTTCTGAAATCCCTTACATTTCTTCTATCACCTCCCTCCTCAAAAGTTTGGATTTTCGAAAATTCTTTTTTAAAGCATTTGAGGGTGATTATTTAAGTGAGATTTCAGTGAAAACTGAGGTTTTTGGATAAGTTCTTGAGTTTCTCGGAAATTTTCGTACGTTTTTCAGCGAGTTTGGGGCATTTTCCGGTGGGATTTAATTTTCTACGTTTTCAGTTTTGGTCCCTCTGTCAAAATATATGGGACCAAAACAGAGACAAAAAAATATAGGACTGATTTGGGACCTAAAGTAAAGATACATAACCAAATTCAAGACAAAAAAAATTATAAGACTGATTTGAGAACTGGAGCAAAGTTATAGGACTAGATTCGCACTTTGACCTTTATTTTATTCTTCGTAACTTTCATAACACTGTTTAAAGGAGAAAAGAAAACTTATATTTGGAGTCTTTTGTCCTCTCATGTGGATAAAATAATTTATAACTTATAAGTTAAAATATGTGTTAAAAGTGAAATGTTTCAAAAAAAAAAAATACTGTACTCCTTTCAGTTTTTCTTTTTAAATATAGGCAAAAGACTTGTTGATGCCCCTAACGTTTGTGGTCAGTTTCAGTTATACCTTCAACGTTTGTTTTATGTTAGTTATGTCCCCTATGTTTTACATTGTAGTCAATTATACCCTAGCCTCTAACTCCGTTAATTAGATTGACGGAAAAAGTTGATGTATCAGCTGATTGGGTTAATGGAGGCCGTCATTGAACTTAGGAGGTCAAAAAACCTTTCCGGCGAGTTTTTCGACGAGGTTCGTCTTCTCCGACGAACTTTTGGATGAGATACATGGCGACTCCGACGACTACAAAAACTCTTAATCTAAGGTTTTTTGACCTCCTGAATTCAATGACGACAACCATTAGCCGAGTTAGCTAACACATCAGTTTTTTCTGTCAATCTAATTAACAGAGTTCGAAATTAGGGTATAATTGACAACAGTGTGAAACGTTAGGAGCATAACTGACACAAAACAAATATTAGAGGCATAATTGAAACTGACCAAAACGTTAGGGGCACCTATCGGTCTTTTGCCAAAAATATAAATTGATTAAAAATATTGAAAAAATATATTAATAAAAAGGTTGACTTACGCTTTAATACTCGACAAATCCCAATATATATCGAACTGTACTCATGCAAAATTCAATGCTATAACACTAAGAGGAATTGCATTGGTATTTATTAATTCGATAGAAGTATGAACAATTGACACCTCATATGGTCCTCTGTTTTTTTTTTTTCTGATCATGCTATAATGTTGAAAAATGTGTCCAACTGACAAAATTCGAGTTAAATAAGGAATAAGTTTATTTCACTTTTAATTTTTTTTTGTCACATATATAAGTTGTTCTTAAATTAAAGGGTTATTGGATTTAACATGACCTCTATATTCTAAAATTTCTAAATACATTGTCGGGTGAAATTTAAACATATTTTTAACGAGAAATCATTGTAAAAAAGTATTTTATAACAAATAAAACATTACTTGCATTTCAAATTACATTACATATTTTATAGTTGTTATAAAGAAGGTCATTCATTATTAATAAATTAAAGTTTAAAAGTAGATGGTCAAATTTTTTAAATTGTGTGTATTAAAGTTCAAAAAGATTTTATTAATAGAGATAACATATATATATATATATATATATATATATTGTTTCATACAATTCATTAACTAAAGAAATATTTTAAAAAATATTGAAAACTTTTCTGAATAGATAATTATTGACAAAGTGCATCTGATTTGTTTAACTTTAGGTTAAATGTTAATTTTAAGTTTGGTTGAAAATTGTTATAGACCTCAATTTTTAATATGAATGTAAATAACTATGTGATGCTATTGATTTAAATTAAAATTTGAATGAACAAATAAAGTATCAAATGTTAACTTGGAGGAATTAAGATTGCATTTTGCAATTAGAATTTTTAAGAACATGAATATTGAAAAAGGAAAATATATATATAGAGAGAGATGAGTCGAAGAAGAAAAATGAGAAGGGTAATGAATTGTGGAATTTGATATCAAGTTCCTTCGATCACAAGTTTTAATTACATTTTTTCTCTTCAATGATTGGTCATACAAAAAGTAGTATATAATATTCTCTCTCTATCATGATTGGTGTCAAATGTCGATTGAAGAACTTGATAACAAACATACAAGGAACTTGATATAAGTTTTGTTTTTATTGAAAATGTGCCTTCATGATACATGTTTAGGGGCATTTAATATGCATTAAACATGCAAAATAGAAGACCAAATCATTTGATGATTCTTTTTTTAAACTATATTTCTAAAAGACAATGTTGTAAATGCATTTTTAAAAAATAAAAAGAATAATTTAATGTAAATGAATTTATTATGTCAATTTTAAAATATATTTCTAAAAGGCAATGTTGTATTTTAAAAAAATAAAGACAATCATTTATTATAAATACATTTATTATATCAATTTTAAAATATATTCCGAAAGAAATTATCTATCATGCACCCTAAGAGCACATGATAAGGGCCCATTCAATAGCTTTGGAAATATAAAAGTAATTATCGAATGGACCCCTTATCATTTGCCCTTTGGAAATATAAAAGTAACTAGTGAATGGATCTCTTATCATGTGCCCTTTGGAAATATAAAAGTAACTAAAATAGCTTTGAAAATATAAAAGTAACTATTAATAAGGGCCCATTCAACAACATTAATTCATTGTCTCTCTTCATCTTTTATTACTAAAATGCCCTTATGAATTTGTTGGTTATTGAGTGGAAATTTAAGCGAGGTTGGGTTACATATTTTTTCATTACTATTATATTATATTTATTGTGATTTATGTTTTTCATTTTAATAAATGATTAGTAAAATATAATGCAGTATTTTTTTTCATTGAACCAAAATTAAATTAAACATAATTAAATAATCAACAAATTAATAAGGGTATTTTTGTCATAAGAGATAAAGAGAAACAATTAAATAATGTTGAAAAATTTTAGTTACTTTTGAACGGACCCCTTATCATGTGCCCTTTAAAAATATAAAAGTAACTAAAATAGCTTTGGAAATATAAAAGTAACTATTGATAATGGCCCAATTCAACAACATTAATTCATTGACTCTCTTTATCTTTTATGACTAAAATACCCTTATGAATTTGTTGGTTATTGAGTGGAAATTTAACTTAAATGTGACTGAATAAAAAAAAATATTATATTTTAATTTTATTACTTTTTACTAAAATAAAAACCATAAATCACATTAAATATAATAATAAAGAAAAGAAAAAAAAACATATATGTATGTGTATGATTGCTATTTCAATAGCAATGACTATAAAATAAAAAAAATATAAATAATTGTAAATATAATTTAAATAAAAATATTAAAGCGAATAATGATGCATGTTTAGTCATTTTTGTTGATGTGGTTATGGTCACTACAAATTTAGAAGCGAGGTTGGGTTACATATTTTTTTCATTACTATTATATTATATTTAATGTTATTTATGTTTTTCATTTTAATAAATAATTAGTACAAAATATAATGCAGCACTTTTTTCATTGAATCAAATTTAAATTAAATATCATTAAATAATCAACAAGTTAATAAGGGCATTTTTGTCAATAACAGATAAAGAGAGACAATTAATAAATGTTGTTGAGAAATTTTAGTTACTTTTTTTTATTTTCAAAACTATTAAATGAATCTTTATAATGTGCTCTTAGAGAGTTATTTCTAAAAATCAATGTTGTATTTTATAAAAATAAAGAGAGAGTCATTTATTGTAAACGTATTTATTGTAAATATATTTAATATGTCAATTTTATATTATTTTTCAAAATATATTAAATGCTTAGAATGACTTATGAATAAATAAATGATGGGTGTTAAAAATTAAAAAGGATGGAAAATTACGAAAAAGGACCCAATGGATTCGTTGACCCTTGGAAATCATCCCAATGGCGGCCCCTGCGCCGTTGGCCCTGCTTTTCTCCTCTCACTCCTAAATTTAGTTATGCTCTCATCATGATCTCCTATTCATCATTTTTAAAAACTATATATTTTGAGAAACTAGAATACTATTTATTTATTCATTCCAAAATTTTAAAAAAGAAAAATCGAAAAGGACAAATAGGGAAAAGGGAACAAGTAAGTGATACAGTCATATATAGCGTGACTAAGTGATGTAATGAATAATTTTATTTGGTAATTGAATTTAAATAATGATATAATAATAATTAATTTGTTTTTTTGTTGAGAAAAATGGTATGAAAATACAAGAATAAATATCCCAATCTCTCTCTCGAGCCACAGCCAGCCACCTCCTTTCTGTTGTGTCTGTCTGTCTCTCTTTCTTTCTCTCCGAAACACTCTGTTTCTCTTTCCTTCCGTTTCCTTTGGTCTCGCAGTGTGTGTCAATTGTAGTAGTATTAAAGGAGTAGCTAGCATAATAAGCAAAAGGCGAAAAGAAGAGAGATCGAGTTGAAATTGAAAAGCAAGAGAAGAATGGAAGAAGAAGGAGTATGGTGGTGGATGAAGGTAGTGTGTGGGTGTGTGATGGGGATGATGGTGATGGTGAGGATGGGGGTGTTGCTGTGGTGGAAGCCGAGAAAGATCGAAGCCTATTTCTGCAAGCAAGGAATCAGAGGACCCCGTTATCGGTTCTTCATTGGTAATGTGAAAGAGCTTGTTTCCATGATGCTTCTGGCTTCCTCCTCTCCCATGCCTACTTTCTCTCACAACATTCTCCCTCGAGTTCTCTCCTTCTACCACCACTGGCACAAGATTTATGGTATGTATTATTCCCCTGCTTTGGAATCAATTCATTCTCTTCCCCCAAATTAATGAATGAATAGGTGCGACGTTCCTGGTGTGGTTTGGACCGACGGTTCGAGTGACGGTGTCTGATCCGGAACTGATACGGGAAATCTTCACTTCCAAGTCTGAATGGTACGAGAAAAACGAAGCTCCCCCTCTTGTGAAGCAGCTCGAAGGCGATGGCCTCCTCAGCCTCAACGACGAGAAGTGGGCTCACCACAGGAAGATCATCTCCCCCACTTTTTACATGGGTAATCTTAAGGTATGTATGTATTCTACTACATTTATCTATACCATTATTCATATTATTAATTAATAATTTGTTTGTGTATATAGCTGTTAATTCCAGAGATGCAGAGAAGCGTGGTGGATATGGTGGAGAAATGGAAGGCAATGTCGTCGGGGGGAGAAGTAGAAATCGAAGTGCTGGAATGGTTTCAGAAGCTGACAGAGGATGTGATCACCAGGACGACATTCGGAAGCAGCTTCCAGCATGGCAAACCCATTTTCACTCTCCAAGCCCACCAAATGCTCTTAGCTGCTGATTCCTTCCACACTGTCTTCATTCCTGGCTACAGGTCCCCACACCCCTCATTCCTTCTCATTCTAATTACTTAATTACTTAATTAATATTTAATTAATTAATGTGATTAAACAGATTCTTCCCCACAAGAAGGAACATCAACTCATGGAAGCTGGACAAGGAGATCAGGAAATCCGTGATGGAGGTCATCGAGCGAAGAAGGAAACAGAATAATAATAGCAAGCAGGATGATGAGGATGATCCTAAGGATTTGATTGGACTGATGATTGAAGCCTCAAAGGAAGTTACGGTAGAGGAGATGGTAGAAGAATGCAAGAGCTTCTTCTTCGCCGGGAAATACACCACTTCGAACCTCCTTACATGGACCACCATTCTCCTCGCCATGCACCCACAGTGGCAGGCCCAGGCACGTGACGAAGTCCTCTCTCTCTGCGGCTCACGTGACCTCCCTTCTAAACTCCACCTCCCCAATCTCAAAACCCTCTCCATGATCCTCAACGAGTCTCTCCGCCTTTACCCACCCACCATAGCCACCATCCGACGCGCCAAATCCGACGTCAGCCTCGGCGGTTACCACATCCCACGTGGCACCGAGCTTCTCATCCCAATACTCGCCCTCCATCATGACCCGACCTTATGGGGCTCCGACGCAAACGAATTCAACCCGACCCGCTTCGCACAAGGAGTGGCACGTGCCGCAAAGCATCCCGTGGCCTTCATACCCTTCGGTATCGGTGTGCGCACATGCATAGGACAAAATCTCGCACTCCTTCAAACCAAACTCGCTCTTGCCATCATACTACAGCGTTTTACTTTCACCTTGTCCCCAAATTATAAGCACGCACCAACGGTCCAGATGCTTCTTTATCCTCAGTACGGTGCCCCTATCATCTTCCGACACCTGTCCTCCTGATCACCCCCACCCAACTCCATCACATTATTATCAATTATCATTATTTTCTCTCCCCCCAACCCTTCTTTCTGTTTCATTTTTTTCTTTTTTGACTATTTCGATCACCACAAAATCAAAACAAAAAAAATGGTGACTTAATGTTGTGGGTACGCTGTGCCATGTCATGTGAGGTTTGATTTGGGAAATGGGAATTCAGCAAACTGTGTATTGCCCCAATTGGAATGTAGGTTTTATATATATAGGAAATTAGAACGCTAACAATCAATCAATCAACTATAGCTACCCACCTCCACTACTTGTGTATATTTTCCCCTTCATTATAATGTAGTTTTGGCCCTTTCTTTTGAATTATTGTAATTTGCAACCATCTTCTTTATTAATTACTATAAGAAAAGCATAAAGAAATAAAAGGATAGGAATGAGATAGGTAGGAAGTACAAAGATACAAAATAAAGTACCGAAGAAAGGAGCCACAAAATGGAGTGATGATGATGAGAATACTAAAAATGTAGTTGTCCCCAAGGAAGAAGCAGGGTAGTGGGAAGAATCTTGGTTTCATAATTTCAGGCCTTCATGATGAAAAATGATTAGGTTTTCAGTGGTGTGTTCAGACGAATAAGAGAGCCTCCATAGATAACTTAGATAGATAGATGTGGTAGTTTTCAGCTTTTTACAACACTTGTCATCCATCACTCATTACTAGTACTACAGTGATATATTGGTAATTAGGGACTCATTTATACTTCACTTTCCGAGAAACAGTACACTAGTCATCATATCTCACACCATATCCCTTTGCTTATTGCATGGAATATGGAAACCAACCGAGAATTTTACCAACTTAATCAACCCCCTTTTAATTAATTTAATTAATTACACAAGATTTATTGCTATACAGGTAAGACTGCGAAACCCCATATATGTATGTATGGATACTTGTTATTATTGGGTTTCTAATTAAGTTCCTTCGATTCCCGCCACATTCTTTATTTATTCACTTTAATTGAGCTTGTGATCTGCGCAAAACACATACACACTGTTTCCTAGCACTAACAAATTCATTATTTAATTGAATTAACTCTTCTCTCTAACTTGCTTCAATTCCAATTATTAATTCACCTTTAACTATTTCCTACTTGTCCTCTGTCAAGTGTTGGCAAAATACATAAGAAAAACTTTTTAAAATTAAAAAAAAAAATGATTGGATATCCTTACAGTTTTTGTCCCTTTTCCCCTCAATTAATTTTAAATATTTTAAATATCACTTTTCTTTAACAAAATAATTTCAATATCGCATTGTATATAGACTACCATTTGAAAGCCGAAACCTAAAACACAGGCTAGATGGGTTAAGTTTATATATTCTTAATGATCTGTTAATCAAATTAGAATAGCTCAATAGCTATAGGTTGCTAACTAGCTAGGTTTCAGGTAGCTTCCTCATGAACACCCTTATTAATTAATTAGTTTAAATAATTATAATCAATATAATTAGTCCTTGTTTGGAGGCCCATGCATCGATATATCTAAGACGAGTGGGAGATTATTAAACAAAATTAGGATTTGAATCAAAAGCAAGAATGGTGGCTTAGCTTGAAGACATGAAATGTTGTTTTTAAGCAAAGGGGGCCATAATTCCAGCATGCATTAATTTGCACAATTAATTTGTTTATTATACCTTTTATGGGATTTTGAGCATTTGAGTTGTGATTTAGTAAGAAACAAGATTCACATATATATATATATATATATATATATATAGAATCAAACACCCTCTATACCTTCTGTACAACTTTTTGGGATCTTCTCATGCCCTTGTAGGAATGTGATTTTCTTTCTTTATTTATTTATTTTTTCTAATGTACTTTGCTGGTCCACAAAGATGCATGTGGTTAGGACTTATGAGAGATCTTCTTGTCCTCTGCTTCCATATTTTATTTCTTAATTTCTAGCTTTTTATTAAAGGAACCAAAGCATGCCTTTCATTAGCATGTCACCCTCTAATTTCTTTCATATCATCACATAAATCATTTTAAAATGAATAAAATCATCAACACTTTAAGTTATGTGTATTCTTGTCTTTTTAATTATTATTAAATCAATTAACATATTAATTATTATACTATCTATTTGCAAGTTAAAAAGATGTACAAAATAATTCAAACACTACTTGTAAAGTAAAAGAAAATATAAATACCAAGAGTACTATTAGTCATCAATTAACTTGTATATTTGATAAATTATATATTTATTCTCCCTATCACTTTATTAATCTCGGAATGTGTGGAAAGATTATAATATACTATACAACTATCGTTATTCCCTTTTTAGTTTTGTTTTTCTTTTAAATAATATATGATATGATATGATATGATTTGGCATTCCTTGTGTGTTGTTGTGGTTGAAGATATCATGGGAATCGCAGTTTATGCCTTGATGATACCAAACACATAAAACAAGAACATAATGTTTCACGTCCTCCTTATTCTTTAATATTATCCTCAATATTAAAAGTTACTATGTATATAATATAATGTATTAAATTATTATTTAGCACCCCTCACTCTGTCTCTCTCTTCTCTCTATCTGATGAATTGTAATTTATGTCGTAATTAATTAATTAATTATACATATATTAGAATGTGTACTTGTGTTGTTTTGTGCTTTGTCTTGGGCATGCTTCAGCGTTAACATCTAAGCTGTGTCCCCCAGTGGTTAGCTATATGACAAAATCTACATTCTAATATGATTATAGCTATGCTCTCCTTCAAATGTATGTTACTAATTGCTTTCACTTTATGTTACATCAATTTTTTTTTTTCAATTTCATGCATGTCTTTAGTATTCCAACCTTAATTAAATATTTCTTGGTTTTTTTTTTTGGGTATGGTGCATGGCCTTGTTAGTATTTCAAAATAGTGTTAGACATGTAATTAAATTATAGTTAGCACCCACAAAGGGTTTTAAATGCAAGCAATAGTAGTAAGTAACCTAACCTAGCAACATGTATTTTAATTTTCCCTCAATTAATATTCTTGGACCAAGAAGAGAATAATTTTCAAATCCCAAGTAAATAGGTGAGGTCTATGGGCAGAGCGTGAAAACGAAAAAAAAATGAAAATTGAAAAAAAAAATGAAAGAGAAAAATAAGGCTTTAATAAAGTAATAAATTAAGGATGAAATGTATGTCTCGTAATTAAATAGGCATGCAGTGATGCCAAAGGGCATTGAGCTGGCTTATGTCTGCCCGTTGATGAATGAAAGCTTGTCGGCTAGTGATCATATAATGTAAGAGAAATTAAATTAGAGGGACCAAATAATTAATTCTTAGCTAGCAAATTGGAATTGCGTGATTATTGCCCTTTCAATTTATTTATGCATATCATATATAACTCTATGACGACTAGGGTACCCTCCCTATAATGAACCCTTAATAACGACTCTTTTTTTTTTTCATAATATATATAGGGGCACTGAGATCTTTGTGGAGAAGTCATGAGAGTGATATATATATATATATATATATATTATTTATATATATTTCAACCATGCTGCCAAATCATCATCATTATTATCCTCATATATATGGTAGGTAGTGATTTGCCTTCCCCATATTCCATACTAGAGATTAGAGATTGAATCCAATTTTTCTTTAATTTAAATTACAATCAACTGACTGTGATTTGGTGTGTATATATATATATATATATTAGTTTACTTATATATGTGTAAGTCTATAAGTTTGACACGTATATATAACTAAGTTTTTTGGCAATTAAATATTATTCAGGTATTCATNTTGCAATTTTGGTTTTATGAATTTCTTAAAAGTTTTATTCTTTGCTTTCAACCCTACTTTAGAGTTTGATTTGACTTCATTTACTAAAAGTTCCAAACTTGACAAATGATAATAGGCCAATAATTGGGAGGCCCAAATGGCAGAGCATGCCCTTGATCCGGCAGGCTACAAACTCACCAGATGGATCACGTAGGCATGAGCGCCCTGTATCTCGCCATCAGATGTGGACGCCCACAATCACGAAGGGTGTGGGCGCCCACACACCAACAAATAAGGAAACATTCCCTGAATCAATCAGGAGCCAATTAAGGATCGATCAAGATCCGCCGTCAATCAAGGCAAATCATTCAGAGATCCTTTCCCTTGATAACGCCTTAGCCATCAAGGTGCCTTTCACAAAAAAGGAAATTATGTGGGAGCCAAGGATCACAATCAGATCAGCCAGGATCACAATCAAGCATCCAGGCATTTATGGCAAGATCATGCCAGAACACCCTCAGCAAGTATAAAATGTTAACCCTTCACAATGGAAAAACGTACGCTCTCTACTCAGTCAATTGAGATTATCGAGCTCATAACCTTTACCAACTTAAGTATCGGAGGTGAATCGTAGGGCCACCCTGTGTGTTCATTGTCTTGCAGGTAACCTTGATCCTAGAGTTGCCTCATCTAAACCAGGTAATGACCCCCGGCCAGAACCTAGTTCATCACTGGCGCCGACTGTGGGGACTTTCATACAAAGTCCTTTTATATTTGTTATCTTTAATTTTCATGGTTTATGTTTCAATTTCTTTTTCTAAACACAATGAACTCCTAGCAAAATTCATACGAATCTTCTCTTTATATGTCTTCTCTAACCTGTGTGTTCATCTGAACCAGAAAGAAAGATGACATCAAACCCAGCCGATTATCAAACTCCGGTAGGCTCAGTGACTCAATCCGTGCAGGATTCGACGCTCCTCCCTCCGCCCGGATTTCCAATCATTCAAGAAACGCCGACGCTGCCGAACCCAGTTCCAACGGGGCAAAACACCATAGCACCAGATGATGGAATCGCCGCCTTTAAGGCATGCATGCGAATGGAGATGGAAGAACTCCGCAATCGTATCGAAAACATGGCTGCCGAGAAAGCAAAGGGGAAGCAGGTCGCAGAGGACCCTGGGAGCAATAACCTGGAGTCCACTCCTGAGAATGCAAATTCAGGAAGCCAGCTGCCAAACCCAGAGCAGCAGGCCCATCCAAACCTGCAACCAACATCGCACGTGGGGGCCACCAGCCAACCTACACAGCAGCAAGTATGGCCTGGCGCCTACGCCTATCCACCTCAGGGGTACTACTATCCCCAATACTAATTAGGGTATGGCGCCTGTGCCCAAGCAATACCAAGCAGGATATATCAGTCAACGGGCGCTTACGACCCCGTGATACCATCAACGGGCGTTTCAACCCCGTGATACCGTCAACTGCTCAGGGGCATGTGAGACCGCCCCCACCAGCAGAAGGAATTTTGGCACCTTACGTGCAAGCAGCAGAACTTGACAAGAACTACAAGATGCCGATGAAACTCACACCATACACTGGAGTGAAAGACCCAGAGGATCATTTGCTCGGTTTCAAGGCGGCTATGAATATCTCCAACATGGGAGATCCTTAGAGGTGTAAGCTTTTTCTGATAACTCTAGAGGGACCAGCCTTGGATTGGTACTCAAAACTCCCGGTAGGGTCAGTCCACTGCTTTAGAGAGACTATCTAGCAAAGTCTACAAGCAGCCAATGGCGATTTTCATGAAGCGGTTTGCTACCAGCAAAGTCTACAAGCAGCCAATGGCGGTCTTGTTTGACGTTAGGAAAAATAAAGGAGAATCTCTGAGAGACTATCTAGCAAAGTTCAACAAGACTTGTCTGAACATAAAGGAGATCGATGACAAAATAACAGTCTATTCCTTCCTCGCAAGAATCAGGTCTGGCCACGCCCACAAGGAACTGACCCATAGGAACCCCAAGTCTCTGGGAGAATTGCTCGAAATGGCTGAAGAATTCATTACCAAGGAGGACCTGGACAAAACCCAACGAGATCGCTTCGCGAGAATCGAACCAGACACCAGGAAGCCGCAAAGCAAGAATCCCGAGAGAGCCGGAGAAAGCTCAAGAGGAAGGGACCATCACAGGCGTCCTCGATCCCCACCTAGAGGGAAGTATCCTGTCTATACCGTGCTTTCGGTAAGCCAGTCTGAAATCTTCCGCGAAATCGTTAATACGGATCTCCTTCCAAGACTCCTTGAACGCCCTAGAAGAGCGGGAAGAAACGTTGATACCATCAAGTTCTGCAGATACCACAGAGGAGAGGGACACACCACCGATGAGTGTATCACCTTGAGGGACGAAATTGAGAGCCTCATCCAGCGAGGACACCTTCCATCTAGGTTCATCAAGAAGGATGGGAACAAAAGAACAAGAGACGAGAAAGACGCCCGAGAGGCGAAGAAATCCAAAGGCGGTGACGACAAAAAAGGGGACCGACGCTCACCGCCCAAGGAAAACAAACCAACAGGCATCATTCATATGATCTTGGGAGGCATCGAGAAAAGCGGGTCAAAAACCCCACACAAAAGGAGAAAGGTGAACAGATCCATACTCAAGCTTGACTACAAAGAGCCAGTTGCTGAGGAGAAATGGGTCGAACCCATAACATTCACTGATGACGAATTGTGGGAAGTCAATCGAGAATATGATGACCCCATGGTAATCACAGCCTAGATTGGCAACTTTACCGTAGAGAGGATTATGGTAGACCAGGGCTCCTCTGCGGATATCATGTACAAGCGATGCTTTGATCAGCTAGGAATCCCGATGGAGGACTTGAAAGACCATTACGGGAACTTGATAGGCTTCACTGGGGATCAAATCCCAGCCATTAGAAATAAGGACCTAAGGCTCACAGTGGGAGATCATCCCAGAGTAACCAGCAACACCGTCGAATTTATAGTAGTGCAGGCGCCCTCAGCTTACAATGTCCTCCTAGGACGCCCCTCCCTCAACAAGATGAGAGTAGTAATCTCTACTGCGCACCTTCGCATGAAGTTCCCAACGCCCCATGGAGTGGGACAGGTGAGGACCAACCAGGAGACCGCAAAGCAATGCTACGCAAAGAGCCTTGAGGCCACCAAGGAGGATGAACGTAAAAGGAAGGCGAGAACGCCCAAGGTTGATGACAGCGCCAAGGAGGAGGTGGACCCTGAAGTCCTGAACTGTGAAGTGGTGGATTTCAGAGACGAGGTCGAAGCATAGAGACCAAAGCTGACGGGTGATTTAGAAGTTGTCCAGCTGGGAGACAACGCGGAGAAAACCGTGCAAATCAACATGCTGCTGCATGAAGCTGAGAAGGCTGAGCTCATTCAGCTCCTGAAGGCGTCCTCAGACGTCTTTGCCTGGCGTCCTGCCGACATGCCAGGGATCGATCCAAAACTCATCTGTCACAGCCTAAACACAGATGGAAGAACTGGAGTTATCCAACGAAAGCGCCTATTCGGCCAAGAACGCCAAATGTCAATCAAGGAGGAAGTGAGCAAGCTCTTAGCTGCAGGCTTCATAAGGGAAACCAAATACCTTGAGTGGCTTTCCAACGTGGTATTGATCTCAATTCGATTTGATCTTACTGATAGTCTTAACTTCTAATTGGGCAGGAAAAAAACTCGTTAAGAATAACTTGTAGCTTCACTTTTGATTGTGAAACGAGAAAAATATGATCAATTTGTTTGCTTTGTTGTAAAATGAGCAATCCACTTTTGAGGCCTAATTAACTTTATTTGCTGACAACTCTAACTAAATAGAGAAAATACTTATCAAAGTAGCATGCTGCTCCAAACTCATTACTTTCAAATTTGAAACAAGACAGTTATAGTTACATTCAGTCACTGACACTAAAAAATAAAATATTTTAAAAACATGTAAGACTAATTTTGCACAAAAAAAAGATAGAGTTGAATTAAAACTTACCCAATATATATTTAGAATTGAAAGTTCAATTTAATTTGATTTATATTAAGATATATGATGATCAGCATATACTCATCTTTGTTCCACATGCTTTCTCTTTCTCACATCTATCTAGTAATTTTAATTTACCCAAAATATCTACACAATTTATATATCATGCATTTGATATATATACACAAAATCAATGATTAGTCCATGGTAAAAGTGGAGAGAGAGAGTGAGAGAGAGAGGGAGGATGTAGAAAGGGTAGAATAGAGAACATGCTCAACCTCAAGCAGGTCCTATGTTTTGAATTATATTAGGAATTAAGACCAAAATTTGATGAGACCTGTCCCATATATATATAATAAGCATAAATGTATTTATTATATTGTGTTGTTGTCACAAATTTTTCTAGAATAGTGAGTCATTAATTGATTGAATGTTTTTCATGTGAAGAAGGGATTGACTATGAGAGTGACCCAAAATGAAGTGTAGATATTGCAATAAATTAAGGATGGAATTAATGGAAATAAATGAATGAATGTATGGAGAGAAAGAAAGAAAGAAAGAACTAATTAATTAATTAATAAAGTTGAAAGTAAGGACAAATTAGGGCACAAGAATGACCCAAGCTTAAAGATGAGAGAAAGGCAGCATCACATGGGAGTACCAATCATGAAGGATGCATAAGAGACAACACTAGAAGATTTGGTGGAGCCACATTAATGCACTCTACTCATTTAATTTCCACCTTTCCTTATCTATTTTCTCATTTAATTTAATTACTCTATTCAATTCTTAAATCAAATCATGTAACTAAAATGTAAGAAAAATGTGACATTCAATAATGTGAAATACATTTGGATATTTTGACTCTGCCTGTGTTGGTGATTCTAGTAACAAGACAGCTACGGTTATAAATATTTTTCTAACTAATTTCTATCCATATATATATTAAGAAAAATATGATTGTATGTTAGCTCATACATTTTAACATCAAATATGTTTCAAATAAAAAATACTGATAATTTACTTACTATTTATGGTTTTATTTGTACGCAGTCCTGTACTTTTCCATTTTTGTTGATAATATACATCATACACACAAATATTTTTGTTCTTTTTATAATTGAAGTGAAGCATGATCATTAGTTACAGCCTTACAGCCACCAGGCAATCGTCACGTGACTTCTAATTGCTAATTCCAATTCAGATTCAAAGTTAGGAACCAAATATATTTATTTACAATTGAAAACTGAAAGTTCATAGATTAGTTTTATAGCTAGGATCTCATAAAAAAAATGTAAAATATAATTACTTTCTCAAATAATAATAATAATAAGGGTAAATTACAAAATAGGGTCCTGTGGTTTGGCCCTATTTCAGATAGGGTACATGTGGTTTGAAAAGTTTCAAATTGGGGCCTGAGGTTAACTCTGTTTGCAAAATAGGGTCTAGGTGGTTTTGACCGTCAAAAAACTAACGGTGCACGTGATAATTTGCCTAACAATCTCAGGGTTTTTAGTTAAAATACTATTTTAAGACCCTAACTATTAATTTTTTTGCGTTTGAATCCCTATTTCTTACGTCGTCATGTTAAAATACTATTTTAAAATACTATTTTTGCGTTGGTTAAAAATAGTTAGGGTCTTAAAATAGTATTTTAACTAAAGACCCTGAGATTGTTAGGCAAATTATCACGTGCACCGTTAGTTTTTTGACGGTCAAAACCACCTAGACCCTATTTTGCAAACGGAGTTAACCTCAGGCCCCAATTTGAAACTTTTCAAACCACATGTACCCTATCTGAAACAGGGCCAAACCACAGGACCCTATTTTGTAATTTACCCTAATAATAATTCATAAAGAACAAGATGCATAAATAATGATATCATATAGAATGAGCAATTGTCAATTAAGCAAATAAAGTCAGTTAAGTAGATCAAATTATTTACATAAAATAAACAATTTACTAGTGTATTCTTAAGAGAGAGATAAATCCCGGTTTTTTCATATTAATAATACAAATAAGATTATAATGTATCAGGATACCCATGACTTTTACTTCTTTTTCCAGATGGGATACGCATTGGCCCAACTCAATTTCAGACTCTGCCGACCAATCAGCCGGCACCGGTTGATTAAAAATTATTTTTTTAAAAAAAAACAACGCTGAAATCGCGTCAGACTGGCGCAATTTCAGTGTCTTACACCGTGCAGACTGCACTGTCTGCACGGTTCAGACCGTGCAGTCTGCACGGTCTGAAACCGTGTAAGACACGGTTTCAGAATCTGAAACCGTGTCTTACACAGGGACCAAGAATATTCAGTCAATTGACGAACCACCTGCACGGGTATAGTCCTCATCGTCATCACTATCAATTGTTTGGCGTGAAGAGCTCGGCTCCATACTAGATCCAACTGTATTATCCATGCCTCCTCCAAACATTGGTCGAAACACACTTGAAGATGCAAAGTTTTCAGCCGCTGTCTCTCTAATGGTGGGTGGACAGATAAAATTTGTGTTCTCCACAGGGAGCATTGCAGTGTTTAAGTCAAATGTGTTCTCCACATATACTTCTACATACAACTCAAGCATTGTGTTTACCATCCATTCTATATGTGTTTCCATCATTGAGTTGACAACATCATCACCCGATAAGATGAAGGTCGTGTAGACATATCCAGGGTTTATAAAACTTACTGGCAATCTATACACGATAGAAGTGATCTCTTCAAGAGGAGAAAGAATAAGTTTTTCCCTAATCAATTCTTTCAATCTATCGAATGTAATATCACTAGACAACGTAATGACTTTTTTCCGTTCAGATTGAAACATAACCCCACAAACACCACCGGGAGAAATTGATCCATGACTATATACCAAGCATCTGACCCTCGTTGACATTTTTCTCTAATAAATA
>QANZ01005364.1:148371-179175 GCA_003254925.1 Chamaecrista fasciculata
TCCCCCTCCCACACTCAAGCATTTAATGCCAAGATATTGGCATTAAATGCCAGGATCCGTGAAAGCACGTGACAGGACAAGAAGGACACGCAAAAGGACTAAAACGCCCCCTGCGCGCAGACCAAACCATGAAAAGCACTCCTGGCTATCACTGACAACCAGGAGAGAAGGTTGGAAATCCCACCGTACCCTGGCAGTGATAGCTGTCACCTCAAAAGCAGAAACCTACACCAACCCACTTTTCCTCACACATCCCGAGTACACCCCTGACGTCTCAGAGAGAGACCTCGTACGAACATGAGACAAAAGGGAAGGAGGATAAAAGGAAAAGGGGGGACCTTTTCTAAGGTAACGACTCTCTCTCTCTAAAAAGATTCAAACTCTCCAACTTTCTCTCACTAACTTAAGCATCGGAGAAGAATCGCAGGGAACCCCCTGTGCATTCTCATTTGCAGGTTCCGACGACTCCTACTTGCCGGAAACTGCCCTCAACTGTGAACTCAAGGTTAGATTTATCCTAATCCAGCTTTGTAGTTTTCAGAAACACTTGTGTGTGCCACTATTTTGGGTAGAGCTCATAATATTGTTGTGCCCCTAAATTTATTTTGGGGAAGTCTCTCGTGTAATCCTACTATTATTTTAGTGGAAGAATTAGCTGGAGTTGGGATTGTGGACGTAGCCCAAACGTTTTGGATGAACCACGTTAATTTCTTGGTGCCATTTACCTTGCTTGTTTATTATGTTTTTCGCTTAATAGTACTGTCGGGACCAACACTTTAAACAAGAATTTAAATTTGAATTCGTCACATTATAGAAGATCTAACTTTCGTTAATATAAAAATTTTATTTAAATAGCCAACAAATGTCGATCTAGTTAGGAATGAGTCAACTCATAACCTACAAGGTCATGAGTTTGATTTCCACTGCCGATGTGAAGGTCTTGTTGGTGGGCGATCTGTAGGCCAATTTCAACTCTCTCCCCAACTCCCCTTAAACAGGCCGATTTCAACGGCCTCAAATTTGAAAATTTGACCGGCTTTGCCGATCAAATTTTCAAAAAAAATTCGTGTGAAACCGAGCCGCTGTGGCTCGGTTTCAGACTGACACACGTCAGTCTGAAATCGAGTCACAGCAACTCGATTTCAATTATTGTTAACAAAAAAAAATTCATCCGGTGCCACGTGGCACCGGCTGATTNAAGAAAAAAAAATTCAGTCGGTGCCACGTGGCACCGGCTGATTGGCTGTGAAGATCAAATGTGTGTTGGGTTAATGCGTATCCCATATGGGGAATTAAGAAAAAAAATTAGGTATCTTAATAAATAATTAATTTATTTGTATTATTCATATAAAAAAACCATAAATCCCACCTTCCTTTTACAAAATTAAGACAACACTAAATGACAAGTCCAAAAAATTAGGAGGATTTGGACCACAATACTTGGACCTCTTACAGCACATCTATATTGATATTTGAAGCCCACTAATGCTTCATTGGAGATTCGGTGCTGCAAATACATATGGTTAAAGTTGTCCCAATGGACCCAAAAAAATAAAGTTGTCCCCATTTTTTCTTTATTTTTTATTTTTAAAGATGTGAAGTGGTATTAGATATAAAAGCATATAAACATAACTCAAATCTCACAACTTTATAGTTAGGACAAAATTGCAATGTTCCTTAATGACATGTTTACAGTTAAGCTTTTCAATAAAAATATAATATATAATTTTCTCTTTTTCTAAAAGCAAAAAAAAAATTCTCAATGATGTAATAATGAAAATATGTTATTCTCATATTTTTATTAGAATATTAGTTATCAATTGAAGTTATATAAGAATTTCTCTTATAATTGTTAAAAGTGAAAACTCCACAATATTATTTTTGAGGATACCTGGCAACTACATGCACTAAACCTCATAGAATAACCGGAAAATAAAACCTTTAAAGGCATTGAATTAATAAAATCTCCATCCAAACATTATCTTAGGAATAATTTGATTATATTACTCCTTACTAGTTATATACATTCACTGTCACTCTATACTTTGTGCTAAGACAATTGAATATATATATATAATGGTCCCCTTTTTACTCTATTATAAGATTAATTATGACCTTGTCCAATCCATCCAAACATTATCTTAGGAATGAATTTTTTATATTACTCCTTATTAGTTATACATTCACTGTCGCTCTATACTTTGTGCTAAGACAATTGAATATATATATATATATATATATATGTGTGTGTGTGTGTGTGTGTATAGATATATATATATATATAATGGTCCCCTTTTTACTCTATTATAAGATTAATTATGACCTTGTCCAATCCTGAAGAAAATTGTTTCAAATGTCATGTTACTAATAAAAAAAAAAAATGGGATACACATAGTTAAAAGGGTAATCATATGGACTCCAACAATTTGATGCATCAATTTAATTTAAAAAAGGTTCAAATTTGTCACAAGGTGACAAACTACAACTCGAAGTTGAGCTTTCCAGAGTGAAATCCAAAGATTAAGTTTTGTTTTGAAGAGAAAATCAAGCAGATGATGGTGAAATAATATGCAGAAGCCTTTGCTCCACAGTAAGGTATCAGGCCTGCCACTTAAAATTTCAATGGAGCCTGCAATATAGAGCTCTAGCAAGATAGACAAGTATAGAAACATAATATTGGAACGCAAGTACTGCACATTCTCTAGATATATACTTATACATGAAAAATTCTGAGTGCAGCGGAATAATGGATTCAGACTCATAAATCACAATGTTCCCCTAACCGAATATATTCCAGCATACTCATACCTTGTGTTTCTGGCTTTTGCATAGCCGTATTCTGACAACTGATAGCCGTGTAAGCCTTGAGCTAATTGATCAACTGAACAGTGATGCACACTATCCAGAAATCAATGGCAAACTTTCATGTAAAAGTATGTAAGCTTTCCACCAAGAAAGGAATGCAAAGAATATATTCACATTACTTGAAAAGTACAACATATTCACTATTCAGAAACTCTGGAAATATACTGTTCTAATTTCTAAGCCACCATGACAAGGACAATGAGAATTAAATGGGCAACCCAAATGACCCAGCAGTATCACAAGCAGAAAAATTCTAGATGACAAATCAATAATAATCTTGAGAAACAGTACAAACTAGTCACAGTTAGGCATGTAAATGAAAATATGCACTATGCACCCCTTTTTAGCAGGAGACAACTTGATTGTTTTACTAGAAGGTTTCAAGATGTGATCACTGACTATGTATTTTTTTTTTCAGGAGTTAACATATAAATTAGTTATTGAAAAATACACGGTTTCACAACTCAATCCTTGACAGTCTTGTTTAAACTCTTTAGTCCCTAAAAGTTGTGAAACTAATACATTTAAGTCCTTTTATCATTGAGTTGTCAACTTGTATATCTTTTAGGGACCAAATTGTACGTTTACCCTTTTTTTAATGAGTCTCTAATATGGTTTCTTTTCCCAGTTACCACAAAACTAGCACTCCAAACTAGTGCACTCATAATTTAGTTGATCATTAATTAAACTTCAAAAGGTAACAATCTCAAAAGGAGTGTGTGTGTGTGTGTGTGTGTGTGTGCATGTATAGAAGATGACTGTGGTCATTTTCACTTGCAAAACATAGATCAGTAATTCACTACACATGCATGAGCATGTAAGATAATTAACATTGGATAAGCTGAGGCGAAAGTTCGAAAGAACCTATTAGGCATTCACAACACATTGGGTCAGCCAATTGCAGCTGCAAGATTTTGAGCTTGCACCCTTCGGGGAAACCGATATCTGAGGCTCACAGTGACAGGTGGCCTGAAATGGAAGAATGGGAGAATTCCTCAATGTTACAGACTAGGTGGCTCTCATTAAGAGCCATACTAGAAAAGTCACAGCCCTTGTCTGTACTGGGAAAAAGATGGCAAGCACTAACCATCATCTGTTGAAATCTTTGATAGCAACACCTAGATTTTTCATACTCAGCCCTGGAAAATGCAGGGGAAGCATCAATAGTATCTTCAAACGGCATTGCTTATGCTGCCAACGCATGGAGTAACAGACACAATTCAGTATTTACATCTTCATAAAATGGTAGTGCAAATTTTTTTTAAAAAAAAAAAAAAAAAACTTCCATATAACAGTAGAGGTCCAAAGAGAATGCGTAACCATCTTTTGAAGTCAATTATTATTGAAACAAGAGAGAAATAGGTAAATCATAAACAGAGTGTGCTGATGGAAAATGGAGGAAAAGAATTTTTTATTAAGCCACTTTCAGCCATTCCTCCTCAACTCAAACATATTCTAAGAGATAAAGATGCTATATTTAAATCTAAATCAAAGAAAATGTAACAAATGTCTGCAAAAACTAGAATGGGTGACATAAAGATCTTGGTGGTGTATGTCTCTCAGAACAAGCCGAACACAAATTGAGAGGACTAAAGAACAAAATACTCAGGTTAGACTTCACAGAACTTCATTCCTTCACAAAGTTTAGCATATACATTCACATCAAGCTACACTAAATCATAAAACAAAAATGAAGGAAGGAAATGTCTCATCTGGCTTCTTATAGTCAAATGAGGCTAAGAAGAACAAACTATTAAACTTATTACCAGTGAAAAAGTATTACTTTGCAAAAATTCCTGTCATCTGGCAGGAATATTGTTTTCAGAAGAAATCAAATTTCGTAGCTCCATTAAATGTTCATCATTTGATATATGGAGTGAAAGACGAAGATTTGTCATTAATTCTTCTTGTTCCCAACTTAATGGTCCTGATGCATGCAATGCCTCAATTGTACAACGATAGGCATGCAACTCTAACCTATGGATTTCTGCCAGTAATTCTTCTTGTGTAGAAAGGGACCAATTCCCTTCCTCATATCTTCTCTCGCAAAAAGACTCAGCATCATCAAGTACACCATCTACATCTTCAAGAGGACCTGCAGATACAGCATAACGCAATTTATAGGAATTGCTGCTAGCAATACTACAGCTACCAACGGAGCATGTTACGCTATCAGCATCATTTGATTTTATGTTTACTGCGAATGAACAACCAAAATCTCCAATTCGTTTCCTCCTCTCTATGTCTACGCCAGAAATCCCAGTTTTCCTGTTGTTTATCAAAGCAGGTACACATTCTTCGGGCAGAACTTTTCTCGGGGAAATGTCAGCATATACCTGTTTGGGTAGTGTGGATTGATTAGCAACTCTTGCTCTGTGATACCTGCCTTCATTCTGAACTGCTCTAAACTTCTGGGGTGGTTCAACATACTTCTCAACTTGTGAATGGTGCCCTCGCTTCAATGTCTTAGAAGAAACACGATGAGATTCCGGAAAATTAACTCCTTTGTGTGCCGGTTGATAGTCTTCCTTTAAAGACAGTTTTGTCTTTGTGGTTGATTTTCGAACTTGGATACTGGACATTAAATTATGCCTTGAAGTAAGTATATCATCATGTTTTCCATCCTCACAGCTAACAGAAGCCTGCATACAGGAGAAAAATCAATAAATATTTTTCAAACACAACACAAAGCATGGAGAACCAACAAATAATAATACAAATAACATCTCGTAAAGAAAAATAAGAAGATCCAAATAGATGGGAAAAATCAGACCTTTCCAACCACAATCCATTTGTTGTTCTGCCAAGACTGTCTCACTCGAACATCAAACTTGTTCACTTTAAATTCCAAAGAAGATCCAAGTAGCCGGACCAAAATGTATTTTTTCTGCATAACCTTCAAAACTATAGCCATTCTCCATGAGAAATTTTGGAAGACCTCTACAACATCGCCTGGATTCCAGTTCTCCATGACTCCAAGGGAAGGAGGGCATGGCCTTATCGATTCCCTCGATACCATCTCCATAATTGCCTCATCAGCAGTACCCTGATATCCTTCATATCTAACTGTGCAGAGTCGACCATTATCACATATGATTTCTGCACATCGCCAAGAGCCAGAAGGAACCTCCACTTTACTTAATACCTCCACCTTAGTTCCTTTCTCGAACCTCATTATTGCATAGATACCACTTCAAAAATTCAATCTAGACACCTGTTGTTCAAGATCAGAATTAAAATAAGAAACAGTGCAACATTTAGAATTTCTATTAAGGATAAACACTGAATCTAAATACACAAATTTGTCAGCCACTCACAAAACAATAGAGGAAAAGGTTTTTGGTGATCATTTGCAATTTTGCATCATGAAGAGGCTATAGAATGTATAATGATAACAATCAATAGACGGATTAGACATATATGTCAGAGTTATTGATAATAACAACATTAATAGTGTTACGAGAGTTGTAAGAATGAATTAATCTGATCTTGGTTTGTAGTGATTTAAAGAAAAGAAGAAGATCATGAGGGAGAACATGAAGAGAGAAGATAAAGAAAGAGCAAGAAATTAACTCCAGGATATGCAAAATAACTAGCTTTTAGGAAATCTAGTAAATTTAATAAACATACCAAGTTAAAAATTGGTTAGTAAACAAGCAGATGACTAAAAAAATGAAGCCAGAACTCATTTTATGTGTATCTTCGAAGTAGAAAACAAAGCAACTGTTATGATTTTAGAGGCTTGATGGTAAACACAGACGGAGACATATGAGTCAGTCATCACGAGAAGTGCCATCGATCAGATGATTCAATGCCGTCAAAATCTCAAGACAGCTAAAGGAATTAAACGACAGTAATTTGGGGGGTTTCAGGGTTCTATTTTCTCCCAGATGATTTTGTGATATCAGAGGAAAGAAAACAGATAAAACCCAGAAAAAAAAAGAAAAAAGAAAAAGCTTGTTACTAAATCAGACAAACAGAAACCAAACAGGAAGATTATATGATTCTGCGTCTCCGTTTTTTTTCTCAGCAACCAAACAAACAAAGGTCAAAGAAAATGGACTCAAGCATTGATAAGAACAACTAGCGTGCAACAATAAACTAATCAAAATTGAAAGTTCAATGATTAAAAAAAAAAGAAAAACACAAAAATAGGCAGAAAAATTAAGATAACAGAAGCTGAATTAGTACATAAATCCCAGAAGCCCCTGAAGATTGAAGAAGAAGAAGGAGATCGAATTGTAAAAAGGGTGAAGGAGAAGAATCACTGACCTTGTTCGGAATCAGAGGACGATGGTTTCGTCTCTCAAATTTTTTCAGTCTCCTTGTAATGTTGTGATGATTGTATTGTGGGTGTTTGCAGCATCGTTCTTGGTTTTATTTGCTCGTGTAAATCATCATCATATCAATGGTGTGTTTGCTATAAAATTTTTTTTGAAGGGGTTCCAAAAAAAATTAAAAGTTTAGTTTTTGATTGGGAATTAAAATAAAAATTAAAACTTTGATTATAATAAACGACGAATATGGTAAACTGAATTTTCTTTGCCAGGTTGCCAAAACTGCCCAAGAATAGCTTGTTGAGGTGGGAATTAACTGTTACATCTTATTGTATGCAGTGGGCGCAATACGCATACGCATGACTCACCACATTTTTTTCTTCCTTTTTTTTTTTTTTNACACCACTATTTTTACCAAGGTTAATATTGAATGGAAAATTAGAATTTATAGATAGGAAGAGCATCTTATTTTCTATTAAAGCTTCATTTTAATAGTCTCACAAAAAAAATCTACTTTTCAGTTTTTAATTTTTTATATTTTCAACGATTTTTTAATAATAACAAACATTAATTAATTAATCCTTAAAACTTTTTTTTTGTTACTTGAATAATGCGACTGTATGTTTATTGTTAAATGTAATATAATGATATTAGATGTATAATTTTTTTTTATAGCAAAAAATTTAGGTGAGTTGGATTCCGAAAGCACACTAAGGTTAAAGTAGGTTTTTAGGCTTTATGGGTGCTTACAGAGATACTTACAAATCGTCTACTAATAAAATCCTTAGATCGACAGTGAGAATCGAATTTACGATCTTATGGGATTATAAGTCGACTCTTTATCAACTGACCATAAATAAAAGATAAAATTAAATAGGAGGTATTCCGAGAATTATTTGGTCTCCTAATATTGACCCCTACTCTGACTTAGCATTATAAAATAATAACTATTTGGCCTTTATTCTTCCATAATTTTTTTTTGGTAAACTATTCTTCCATAATTTAAATGCAACATATTCAAGAATACCATCACAACTAGTATTTATGTTATGCCTTCTCTTCACAATCCTCATCTTCTCAGCACTATCATAATTTCCAAAGGACAGAGACTTTATAAAAATTTCTATCTAAATAAATCATGAAAATTCATAATGAATTCAATAATTATTAAATAATATTATTGGGGCTCATGATCATGGCATGTGCTTATATTAGTTTTTTCAGATTTTTTCAATGCCGTTCCTATCAATTATATTTTCTCTTTTTTTGTGTGTAAATAATTTTTAATTGAAATAATAAAATGTGATTTTAATCACCAATTCATCAATTTTGTTTATTTTATTCATTTTGAATAAAATGTTTAATCTAAATAATTAAAAAGGTCAATTTATTTTAATTTATAAATTTAGATTAACTTTCTTATACTTGGTTTATATTATTTTTACGCTATGATTCATTTTGCAAAAAGTTCTCATTTTATTATTCTCTGTATATAATGATTATATTGATTATACAAAAATTTGTCACATGCCTTCCTTAGTTTTATTGCTAAATGTTATATAAAAAAAAAGTATAAAAAAAGACTTATATAAATTTAGTCCTTGGTATAATTGATACAAGTGTACAACGTACAAGATTCTGTTGAGAAATGGCTACCAAACAATGCTGCCTCAACAGTCAAAAACTATTTGAATAGTTCCACTTAATTAATTACTTCTTTTGTATGGATTCCTTCTATTTTCTTAAGGACTTATCACTTTTTTATATACGCATATAATTTCTTTCTTTTTCTGTCTTTGATATTCCCAATTCAATCGGAAGATCGTTTCTCACCAAAAAAGAAAAAAAAAAAAAGTTTTTTCTCCTCAATTCGAAAGGTGTGGTCAATTTAGAAGGCGTTGTATTGTTTATTTAGTTTATAGTGTATAAGAATTAAGAATTGAAAGAGTGAAATGAGGAATAAAAAATTTCAAGCAGCCATGACTTCTGAGTTCTGACTTTGAATATCATATATATAAAAGAGCAGCCATGCAAGAAATCAACCTTATGGTTTTAATTATTAGGTCAAAGAGTCATTTTGGTCCATTATGTTTCAAAATGTTTAAGTTGGTCTTAAATATTAGCAAAATGATTCATTTTAGTCCTAGATATTGGTAAAATGTTTCACTTTGATCTCAAACTATTGAATTTGATCATATTTTTCTCGTCTCTCATTTCAAATTCAAAGGACTTGTTAAGAGAAACTTGTAGCTTTGAATTCGTCGCATTTGAATGTGAAACGAGAGAAATATGATCAACTTTACTTGTTTGACTATGAAACGAGCGGTCTAATTTTAGGACCGATTTGACCTCGTTTGTTGACGGCTCCAACTAGATAAAGAAAGTACTATTTGAGAACAATACGTAGCTCTAAACTTGTCATGTGTGAACTTGAAACAAGTCATATTCAATAGTATGGGACCAAAATGAAACATTTTGCAAACATATAGGACCAATTTGAATATTTTAAAACATAATAAACCAAAATGAACTGATATACACCCTTTTGTACCCAGGGTCCCCTCCCACTAAGACCCGTCGCCAGGAGCAAACCGGCAGGGTCCCCTCCCGCTCAGACCCGACGCCAGGAACAAGCTGGCAGGGTCCCCTCCCACTCTTAGCTGTCACGGGCCCACCATACAGATCTCCTCAGATCTGTATGGACACAATCCCCCAGATCTTGGGATACTTGCCTGACTCTACAGGCACAGGTCAACATCAACCACCTACCACACTGTACCTTCTCCTTCTACATATACACACTCATACACCTTAAACAAGGTAAGTAATGAATCTCTCCTGATCTCTTACTCCCATCTCCCACTCTCTCTCTAACTTGAGCTTCGGAGTGGATTCACAGGGGCCTCCCCCTGTGCAATCCTTCTTGCAGGTATCAAGTTCCTCACGGGGGATGGACCAGGATCGCAGGGAGCCCCCTGTGCTTCCTCTATCGGCAGGATCCGACGACCAACGACTACCGGAGACTGCCCTTCAACTGTGAACTCCAAGGTTAGATCTCCCCTGATCCAGCTTTGTAGTTTTCATGAACATTAGGGCATACATTTAGGACCAAAATGACCCTTTAACCTAATTATTATATATGTTGAGTAATCATTTAAGATAAGAGTTTCGATATCAAATAAATTAAAACTTATATGCACGAGCAATAATTCTATATATGAAAAAACTGTCCAACTAAATGACTAATAAAACGAAATAGGCCACCTTAATAATTAATGAAAGGTATTTGGTATCACAATATATTCTTCAGTACCCTCATTGCAAAGGGCAGCTTTCAAACAGAATATGCAATGTGCTATCTTATTGAAATCACAAATAAGGTTAATTAATATTCTTAATTAATTAACTTTTGAGACTATTTTCTTTAAATCTAACTATTTCGTCTTGTCATCTTGTGAATTAAATTATTCCATGGCTCGAATTTTTCAATTAAAACATGCTTTTAAACAGAAGCCAAAATATATAAGGAAGAAGAGCATGCACTAAATCTAGATTAATTAAAGTGGATAATGCATGTCAAAAGTAAGTGACAGACAAAATATATATGAGAGAGTGTAAATTACATTAATTTTAATTTATTTAAATTATATTAATGTTTTACTTATTCTAGAACTTATAATTATGTTTTTTAATTTGTTTTTTTTTCAGGTTGGTTAATACTCAAGGTTTAAAAATCCAGATAAGTTCAAACTTCAAAGTTTAATGGCCGGTAATAATTAAATAAAAAAATATTTAATTTAATACAATAAAAATAAGCTAACAAATATAAAAAATATAAAATAAATTTATAAGACTTAAACTTAATCAAGTGAGAAAATGAGATGAAAAAAATAGTGATTAGTTATTAAACTAAAAAGTAGCAAGTTACGTACTATTTTGAGCCCAAAGTTAGTAAAGAAAAATAAAATTCCTTAAAATAGCATCAAATTAATCTATAAAGGCAAAATAAGAAAAAGAAAAAAAAATGTTGTAAGACCAACAAGTGTTTGGTGGAGTAGTTGACGAGTTATCTCTTAGGAAGATGACATAAGTTCGATCTCTAGAGCTGACATTGTTGGGAGGGTTCAACCGTATCGTTTCTGATGTCTGAATGAGATTAGTTTTCGCTTAAGCCGTTACACGAATAGGCAGGAGAAACTTATGGTTTAACAAAAAAAAAAAGAAAATATTGCCAAACTAGTTCAATTGCAAATATCGATTCACTCAAATTTTGATTGATTCTTTTTAAGGATTATTTTGTGATCATCTTAGATTGGGAAACTTGTCGATTCTCAATCTTACTAGTTACTCAGGTTTGATTTTTTCAACCTTGGTTAATAGAGCTAATTTTATACACAAGATAATAATTGATTTTTTTTCAACTAACAATAAAGATAAAAAAATTAGATTATATATATATATTATGAGACAATAAGTTAAAAACATTATATCAAATGTTGAAAAGATGAAGTTTAATTTCTGAAAGAAAAAGAATAATAAATATATTTACGTTAAAATTTAGGAAAATTTAGTATAATTATTTCTAAATTTAAAGACTTGTGGTATTTATTGAATAAAAATCTAGGAGGTCCATGGACCTCTTGATTAGGTATCACCAAAATTAGAATTTTTAATGAGAAAGTTTGCCTACATCAAATATATGTGTGCTACAGAAAATAATTAATGATGAGATGACATGAAGGGGCCGTTTTCAATCAAAAGGTTGATATTGCATTTGTTTTTATGCATCCTTACCTATCACTTAAAAAATTATTTTTAAATTAATCCACACATTTCTCCTACTTATCATAGGCCCCACCATTCACATCCATATCCAACTTAATTACATTTCCACACCACACATTTACAATTCAATTTCTTCAAATATTGCGATTGTAATTTCAATGGCCAATCCCTTCACCTCATCTTTTAAATGTTCCTCTTTAAAAAAATAGCTAAAATGGATATTTAATTGAATGCAATTTGGCAGGCTTTCTTAATTATTTCTCAATTAAGTCCTTATCTATCCCTTTTGTTTAAATTCAATTCTGGGTTGTCCATGACAGCATGAACTAAATTGTTAATGACCAATCCAATTTGAGTACAATATTATCAATGCTCGTTTAAACAGGTCATTTTTTTTTAAAAAATTATGCTTAGTTTATTTTAAATAAGATAATGTCAATAGTTATATATTAAAGTAAATTACACTTTGGTACCCTGTGGTTTGGTCATATTTCACTTTGGTAACCCTTAGTTTAAAAAATGACACTTTGGTACTCTGTGGTATTCTCTATTAACACTTTGATATCCTTTGGAGCTATTTTGTAATTTTAACCATAATAAATTTTGCAAAATTTACATATTGACCCCAAAAAATTTTCAGAAAATTACAAATAGGTCTTTTGATACATATTTAATTTTTGAAAATTTTGTTATGGTTAAAATTACAAAATAGCTCCAAAGGGTACCAAAGTATAAATGGAGAATACCACAGGGTATCAAAGTGTAATTTTTTAAACCACATGGTACCAAAATAAAATATGACCAAACTACAGGGTACCAAAATATAATTTATCCTATATATTAAATATATTTCTTGATATAAACTTTGTCTGCTTTGTGTATTCGAAAGCTAAGTGAAACTCAAACTCATTTCTGATTAAAGCTTCGTTTAGTTTTGTAAGTTGAGCTTAACATATTATTTGAGAAGTCAAACTTGGTAATATTATAAGGGCAAAAGACTCTTTCCTGCCCCTAATATTTGGGATCAGTTTTAGTTATGTCCTCAACGTTTATTTTGTGTCAGTTATGCCCCCAATATGAAACATTGGTGTCAATTATACCCCAACTTCAATATTTTTTGGGCCAAAGTCCTATTTTGGTCCCTCAAGTTTGCTCAAACTTCTGTTTTGATCCCTCAAATCTCCGACGAACTTTCCGGCGAGATACACGACGGCCCTGACGACTACGAAATCTCCTAATACAAGGTTTTTTGACCGTCTGAGTTCAATGGCGGCCTTCATTTTGCGAACAAATTACCACAAATATTGTTTTCAGCGATTGCGTAATTTTTCGGCGACTATGTAATTTTTCGGTGGCTTGCCAGTCATTTTTTCACAAAATGGAGGCCGTCATTGAACTCAAGAGGTCAAAAAACCTTGGATTAGGAGTTTTCGTAGTTGTCAGGACCGCCGTGTATCTTGCCGGAAAGTTCGCCAGAGACTTGAAGGATCGAAATGGAACTTTGAGCAAACTTGAGGGACTAAAATAGGACTTTGGCCCAAAAAAATTGAAGTTGGGGTATAATTGACACCAACATTTCACATTGGGGACATAACTGACACAAAACAAACGTTAAAGGTATAACTAAAACTGACCCCAAACGTTAAGGACACGAAAGGGTCTTTTGCCTATTATAAGTAAAACTTTAGTTTTACCTTAAGTACTCATTCGATCAGACTCTTTACTGATAAGTCACAATTTGATTTGTAATTTAATTTGAAAATAATCATTTTATTTTTAAATAATGTGTATTATATTAAAATATAAAATGGTTTATTTTATTTAATTAGATATGATAAACTATTTAGTATGATGACCTAATTGTCAACTATACCTAACATATTTATATATATTACCAACTCAAATAAAAGTGACAATAAGTTAGGACGAACATCTTAGCTTATAGGGTTATAATAAATTAATTAATTGTAAAGCAAGATAATCAAAGTGTGGTACATAGGATTCCAAAGTCCAAACCATCCCAACTTAACAGATTTCTTTATCCACAAGCTCAACTCATTGCCTTCAAAACCAGTTTTATAAGGAAAGAACATATATATGCATATAAAACGGGAACCAACTTGAACTGTTTAATTTACGCAATGGATTCAATTTATTGTACATGAAAACAATAAAGAAAAGAAAAGCAACTTGTCATAATTAAATCTTTAATAATATACAAATAGAATAGGAGTTTCCGTCATTAGATCCAACAACGTTTGGTGTACGTTTCCTTCGAAGAAGATATTGCCTTTTGTTATATAAAAAAAAAGTTGAGATATCGCTGTTTTTGGTTTCTTTTAAATGTAACATTTTGAGACTTCCTTGAAAGCAAAAGTAACGATATGTATTATATATGTTGTAACTTATAAGTCCTCACTCTAACAACTTTATCACTTTCTGTATTACTAATTCAAATTCATAATTTGATTTTGCTGGAACCACTTCAAGTGTTTAGTATGAAGACTTTATTCCATAATCCCACTGTTAATTAATTCAAGCAAAATTCGATAACTTATAAATATATTACTCCTCTTTATGTATATATGTAGACACTATTTATTACTCCTAGTGGTTTACTTTTGAGAATTATATTCTTAAAAATGTGAATATAAAAATATATGTTTGGATGAGTTAAAACAGTCCTGAGATTATTTTATAATATTCCCATGAATATTACAATATTGTGTTTGGTTCAACTTTGATAATCCTAGGAATGTTTAATACTTTTCCAAATATGTCATTGACTTTTTATTCTCAAATAATAACTTATCAAATGTAGAAATTCTCTAAAACAATTCATGAAAATACCTGAAAAAAAATGTGTTTTGTTTCTACATCATAAAAAATAATTCTACCATATAATTAAAATTTTTAAATAACATTAATAATTTATAAAAAAATACGATTTCAAAACATAATGACCATAATTCTTAAAATAAAATAATCTAAAAAAGTTACCGCTTAAAACATAACTAACATAATTGTCAAAATATAACTTAATTAGTTAGGTTTGACAAAGAGAATAAAATTATATAAGAAATGGAAAGAGATTGTCTAATAAAATTTAATTAGCTAGATTTAATAAGAATAAATTAGTCATTTTAGGTGGACCAAAATAATCTCATGTCATGGGATTAGACTAATCTCACCCTCTAGGATGGGACTAAAAAATAGTTATTTCATGAGATTATGCTACTTCTTGAAATATAATATTTCTAAAACTAATTTTTTAATCCGCGTATTAAAAACAGTATTAGCCTATACCAGAACTCTTAATCTCAGGACTATTTTTTCAATCCATATACCAAACACCCTCCTTTCTTATGTCTTTATCATATCATGTTCCTTGCGTACTCATTTAATTATGAAAAGTGCTTTACAAAAAGTCACTCTGTAAAGTGTAAACTATTCTTGCAAAGCATTTTTTCCAAAAATTTTTGACGATCAAGGTAAGATTTTTAACTAATTTTATTTAGTTTATTATGAATAATGTAATTAAGAAAAATATTAATGACTGGAGAATGTAAATAGCCGTGTTTAAATATATAATCCGTAATAAATAGAAACATTATAACTATTGATTTTTTTTTACCAAATTATAACTATTTATTGAATATTAGTGAATGAGGCATGCTTCATTTAACTCAAATATTACAATTATACTATTAAAAAAAAAATTACAACCACCATTTTTGTTTGGGCTTGCACCATTCTACATGTGTACATGTGATATTTTTATTTACGTCAAAATTTCAAATTCGTCCCTTATGTATATGATAGATTTCAAATTGATCCCTTATGTTTTATTTACTTCAAATTGATCTTATATATTTTTATAATTTCTCAAATTGGTCCTAAACCTTCATTCGATACACAACTTAAACTTATTTGCTAATAATATCAACTGAGCAAAAAAAAATTCTTCAAAAGTTAACATATAATTTCGAACTTGAAACAAGAAAGATATGACCAACTTCACTTGTTTGACTGTGAAACGAGCTATTCAATTTTGGAACTCAATTTGACCTCATTTGTTGACAATCCCAAAAGAAATTCGCAACTCTAAAATTTGTCGCATTTAAACTTGAAACGAGAGATATTAACTACATTAACCATTTTTGGGACCAATTTGAGAAATTATTGAAATATGTAGGACTAATCTAAAACAAATGAAATATAAATGATCAATTTGAAATTCACCTCATACATAAGGAACTAATATGAGGTTTTGACTTTTTCTTTATGTAAACATTCACTTACTCTGTAAACATACTAATAATAATACAACCGAATTACAGAAGAGTTTTTTCTTTCCATTTTCAATTTTTCTCTTTTATTCAGTGTGTTTTCTCTCACTTTATATAGTACTAGTTTATTATTATTCATGATAAGTCTACTGCTAATGTGAAAGAAATTCAAAATATAAGAAAAAAAAACCCACAAATACGGGTGAACACAAGTTGAATTAGATCGAATTGAAAATGAAATTTAAACTGACTTGCACTTTAACCATTTTTTTTTTCAAAAAATTTCTCAACTCAAATCAACCTAACCTATAAGTAATTGGATCAGTTTAACGACTTGAAAACTAAAACCAACCTAACCCACACATGTGGTTAGGGTCGATTTTGAGACTTGAAGCATTCCTCACTCTACATAATGTGACAGAACAAAAGCTAAATTTTAAAGAAAATTTCTATTAGATTGGTGAATCATAAAGAATCTCCATTTCACTAGAAATTGCTTACAACGTAGTTAAGAATCTCCTTGGTGTCATACAATCATATTCATATATATAGTATTGCAATGCAATTACCTAGAAGAGAAAATCCAAAGAATCAAAGCACAGAGGATGAGCACAAGAGGAATGAGGTGAATGGCATTTTCAGCAGGAGGCTTATGATGAACAAGAGGGGTTTTGTTCTTGTTAACATCATCAGATATTGGCAACAACCATTCATCATTACTATTTCCCATTTTCATAGCTGCTGTGCCTGAAAATTTCATCATCAACTCTTCTGATGCTTTGGTGATGCTGGAAGATCTCTGCATTTTGTGTGAAGGAAGAAGAAGAAGGAGATGCAAACAAAGAAATGTGAGGTAATGAAACTGTAATTATCAAGATTGCGACAAGATAATAGTTGAAGCAAATGGAGTTTTATTATATATGCATAAACCTCAGGCTGAGAGGCAGAAAAGTTGAGGATTTGACTTTGAAATTCAGAGGCTTTTGCTTGCAGTTTACTGGTGCATCTTGAAAAGTAATTGAAAGATTGAAAGCTTGTAGAGTAAATAAAGGGATTGCATGTGCAGGCATTAAAAAGCACCATGTGAGAAGCTACTTATCTCACGATGCATGTTATACAACTTGTAGATAATTAACCTATAAATTAGTAACTAGTAATGTAAGCACTCAAAAGATTGACTCAACTAATGAGAAGAGATAGTATATATCATTAGTTGAATTAAACTATAGAACATTTTGAGGATAAAATATTAAATCTACCAGCACCTATAGGTAAGTGGGAAGTATCACTTGGAAAGAAAGAGGAGGTTTAGACAAATAAATAATTCTGTATACACCTCTGACAGTAATACTAAAGAAATGAAAATCAGTTTAGCAAGTGACACTGGGAAGTAAGAAATATTACATAAGATGAAAAAAGAAGCTAGGAAAAAATAAAACCAGCTAGCTGATTTGCTAATCAAGGTTGAGCAACTAGGTGAAAGAATTGGAACTTGCAAGGTGCAAGGAGGAGTGTAACCCGTGAATTAGCCCGTTAATTTTATCATCTTTTTTTATGTATTATTTTATTTATAATTAGTTCACTTAATTTTTAAATAATATTCATTATTATTTTTCAAGTGTGTATATGATTATTGGTTATTTTTTCATAAAAGTATATATAGTTATATGAAATTAAGAATTTATTTTACAAATCCTTATTTACATTTTTTAATTAAATGATAATGAAAATAATGAATAAAGAATTGATTGATGATATTCATACTCATATTATGAAAGTATACATTGTCTTATTAAATAATAAAAATTTAAAAAAAAAGGAGGTTGGTTGGTGGTTCGACCCGTAACCCACCACTAGCAAGTTGGGTTGAAATTTTTCTAGCTCGCAAAAAACTAGACTCATTTAATCCGGCCCGTTTAACTCGCAACCCATGGTGGGCCGAGTAACCCGTATTGACAACTATGAATTGATACCCTCTTCGTTGTCCTCGTCCTCTTCGCTTTCAAACTCGGCCATTCATCCTCTCCTCTCTCCTCTCTTCCTCCTCCCTTTTCATAATAATGTTATTCCCATTCTTTTTCTCAAATGTTCACTTTATATACATTTTCAATTACGCTTTGAAGTTTGAACTCTTTCCTCATTCATCAACCTCAAGGATTGGACTGGTGGTCATAGTTATTGTTACCATCATCATTAGAAACATACTTGCTCCAGAACCAATGTGACTTCCATACTTTGTTCATCTCTTCAATAGGGATGTTCTTTGTCTCGGGGAGGAATAGTGTAATGAAAATGGTCATTATAAATACAAACACGGCAAAAAAGAAGAAGAGGCCAAACTTCAAGTGACAAAGCATTGCGAGGAAGAGTTGAGCAATGACAAAGGTGAATAACATGTTGACAGCAACATTGACAGCTTGTCCTGCAGATCTAACTTCGAGAGGGCATATCTCACTAGGCACCAACCAACCTAAGGGTCCCCAAGACCAAGCGAATGCTGCAACATAAGCGCAGATTAAGAACAGAAGGAAGTTGGCTTCTCCTTTGCTAAATGAACCTTCACCATTGACTCCAAATTTCAAAGCTATCATGACTCCCACCAAAATCTAAAACCAAATAATAGTATTGCATTAATAACTAGTAATTCTAAGAAATATTTAATGTGAGCCATTAGAAATTGAATACTAAAATATCATTTATATAATACCTGACAAATAAGCATTTGGATTCCACCTTCAAGGAACAAAATCCTTCTCCCAAACTTGTCTACAGAGAATATGGAAACCAATGTGGCCAAGACATTGACACCACCACTGATAACTGCAGACATGAGAGCAGCATCATCACCGAAGCCAAGAGTTTTGAAAAGGACAGGTGCATAAAACATAATGACGTTGATCCCTGTAAGTTGTTGGAAAAATGGAATCAAAGAGCAGAAAGTAAGTTGAGGCCTATAGTTAGATTGAGATATATTTTTCCATGGGTGTGCCACTTGCTTAGCTACTTCACTGGCATTAATGAGATCTTGGAGCTCTTCATCAACATTTTGGGTGCCACGAATCTTTTGTAACATTTTCTTGGCTTGATCATGATGCCCTCTTTCAATCATAGAGTTTGGTGTCTCACCCAAAAAAAGAGATCCGAAACATAGTAATAATGCAGGAACTGCTCCTAGACCTAAAGAAATCCTCCATCCATTTTGATGCTTTGCAGTCCAATAATTAATGAGGTTTGCAATCAAAATGCCAATTGTTATCATCATTTGGAATCCCATGTTGAGTGCTCCTCTAATATTTGTTGGAGCCATTTCAGATAAGTATACGGGAACAGACTATCAAGATAGGAAAGAAGACAAATTAAGCTATGAAACACCATAGAAGAAGCACTTGAAAAATTAGAACAATAATGTTTACTTACTTGATTACAATATCCCACACCAAAACCAAGCAATATACGACCAATAATGAGCATGCTGATATTCACTGCAAAGCCATTCAACAATGCACCCACAAGGAAAAATAATCCACCTAAAAACATTGACGGTTTACGACCTAATATTTTTGTGGTAATGGAAGCAAAGAAAGAAGCTATCAGTGCTGCAAGGTATAAGGAAGAGGTGAATAATGTAAGGAGTTCGTTATCAAATTTGCAGTATGTGTTTTCATGGCTAAGTCCGTCCTTCATTTGTTTATACACGGTGGGGAAGAACTTGACCAAGAATGGGTCCATCGACGTTACTCCTCCTGTAATCCCTAAATCATAACCAAAGAGGAGTCCTCCCATGGCAGCTACGAAGCAAGTGGCCAACACAAAAACTGTGACTTTCCCTTCATAATGTCTAGCTTTACTTTGATCAACAAAAGCTCCTCCTGCCATCTTTCAAATAAGAATATCACTTTGTGTCTCTCTTTTCTTATTAAAACCTTTTTGCTTTCTCTACATTTCAATTAGTACCATGCATCAATTATATAGGATTCACAATTTTCTGATGATGAATTTTGTCGATTGGGAGCAGTTTCAACAAACTATATAAATCAATCTTAAAAAACAACATTGGGTCTTTTCAAACGTGTTAAATGATAATAGTGTCTTAAATTAGAAATTTTTATCTACAAAGTTTAGTATCTACTTGTAATCATATCAATATATCCCATTAAATGATTAATTCTTTAACTACAACTTTGTTGTAGATATTAACAACCTTTAAAATTATCCAATAACTATTTTGTTATTTTTAAAATTTAGATTACAAGTAGATAATCAACTAAAAGGGTAACATTTCTATTGAACTAAATGACATCATACTTTCTATATTAGGTTAGAGAGTATGTGGAAATAGAAGAAAAATGGAGGGAAGAAAGAAAAAAATAATGGAAGGAAATATGATGGCATAAGAAATTGAAGCTTTTTAATTAAATTACATACAATGGGGATTTTAAATTAGCTAAATTAGTCCTCCCAAACGACGCCATAGAACAAAATTAAAGGAGTTAGAATTATCTTATCAAACGCACAGTTTCACTATAAGTGGTATAGGCAACATGACACAATCTTAAACGATAGATTAAACGAACGGTAGTGATTAGACAAATTACAAGCAGAAATTTACTGTGAAGAACTACAGGGGACCCAATTTCGATATTGCTATTTCTGCCTTCTCTTAATGTAACATATTGAGACTTCCTTGAAAGCATTACAATATGTTTGTAACTTGTAAGCCATCACTCACTCTTAACAACTTTACCATATTCTGTATTTACTAATTCAAACTCATAATATTAGACCTAATTAATATCCTAAAAATCAATTCCTCATCTAATCAACGTACTCCTCCAATCCTCCAAATGTTTTTTTCTATATTGAAATCACCCTAGGTAGCTTAACATGAAGACATTTTTCATCTCACTATTAATTAACTCGAACAGAATATCAGTCTCTATTTACTACCTTAATCTGTGTGTATATTCCACTCGATAACTTTTATAAATATATTGCATTTAGGTACATCTTTAGACACTCTTTCTCACGCTTAAGTCCCAAGTCTTTATCATCTTTCTCGCATACTAATATAATTACAAAGGATTACGTTGTAAACCATTCTTACAAATTTTCTTGAAAAATTTTCAATGATAAACAAATTTTATAGAATTTATTATGAACCATATAATTAAGAATAATCAATCAAAAAATGCTGGCGCATGTTTGATAAAATAATAACAAATTATTTTATCTCATGAATTATAACTTTACGAGAAAAAAAAGTCTGAAATGTAAATAGCCGTATTTAAATTTACTGTGAAATAAATAGCAACATTATCGTGATCATGAGAATAAAATTGATTGAGCATTATCGAAGGATTAGGTTTCACTAAACTCAAATATTATTTGTTTTAAAAAAAAACTCAAATATGACAAACGAACTCAAAAAATTGACACAACTAATGTGAAGAAATAGTATGTTTCGTTAGTTGAATTAAATTATGGAACATTTTGAGGATAAAATATTAAATCTACCAACACATATGTGAGTGGGAAATATCACCTGGAAAGAAAGAGGGAGGAAGTTTAGAGTTTAGACTAATAAATTCTGTATACATCTCTGGGAAGTGAGAAATATTACAGAAGTGAGAGAAAAAAGAAAGCTAGGCTCAGTACAGCAGCAGCTTGAGCTAAAACTTTCTCATAATTTTCTGTTCTTAAATAAAAGAAACACTAAATCCTACATGAGCAGCAGTTCAAAAGAATCTAAAATTAGATTGCACCATTTTATTCTATTTCCCTCCACTATAAATGGCCAAATAGAAAAAATGTAATCCTTTAGTGAAACACCAAAATACATATCCTCATAAGTCATAACCCCTATTTATACTTGTTAATACAAACAACAGTGAAACGTCAAGCTTTATATAACATTAAGGGCCACAACTTCATATTGAAACTAAGAAAAAAAGAATTAACATGATGGAAGTCAATGGACAGTGAAACACATTTGTTGAACAAAGTCCTTGCGTCGCAAACAGACACTTGGAGGAACCAAAATTGAAGTAAATCTGAGCAACTGCTTTTCTTCTCTTTCCTTTACCAGAATGATCATTGAACCTAAGAATAAGATAATTCTACAGTAACATTAGTTGACAAATCATATTATGGTCATTCTGCAAGATGAAAATGAAAGGCAGAAATTTAAAATAATAATAATCAAGTTTTTTGATAAAAAACATAAGATGTAAAAAAATATCAGAAAAATTCAATTTTGAGACGTTGAGATGTATAAATACCCATGTTTCACTTTTTTCACCAGAAAACTTTGATAACAATCACCGAAAAACTGCACATAAGGTTTCCCTCTAAAGTTTAAATTATACATTCACATCAGAGATTACGTTATGTTATTGTTTCCACATTGTGTTTGCTTCATATCAATAAATCCCCCATGTAATGGTCACTTGGATTCTCACTTAAGTAACCGATGCTGAATGACTATTTCATATAATGTGTCACTGAACTATCCTAGATAAACAATTTTGTCTGTACTCTAGTTGTGAGCAAGGATGCATGTTGCGCCGAGACTTTCATACTGGTGTCGGTGTCTGTTTAAAGTGCTTGTGACTGGAAGAATAGCATTAAGCTAGAGCTGATAAAGTGTAACTACATATTTCACAATTCCAAAAACATCGTGGGCTGTGAAAATCTACCTGAAGTGAAGTTTGAAGTCCACAATAACGATCATCATTGTCATTCAATGTAGTACTTATTTTTGAAAGGCGCAAGAAGCTTGCCAGAATGCTGTTGAATCTCACAACCAAGCTCAACCTCCATCAGACGATGATTTTCCTTTGAGCGATACATCAAGAAAGAAACACTCAAATTATCGCCTTCACTGACATGAATAGGAGGATGCACAAGGAAAACCTGCCCAATAATGAATTCAATAAGATAACCAATAGAATCCTCCAATACTTCGTATTCAGAACAAGGAAATGCGGGCAAGAAAATAAAAGGATATGGCTAGCTTCTGAGAGGCTAGGTTCTCTCCACAATGACCACACACCAATATCTTACTCTCACTCCTCACCTCCACTCGTGGATATTCCCTCTGAGATAGTTACGTCTTTTCCTAATTCCCTTTCTTCCCCATCTGGACCCCCTTCTTCCTTCTAGAGTATTTAAATGGAACAGAGGCGACCTTCTTGGACTTCCTTAGACCTTCTCTAATATGTATCAAGGATATTGAGACCATCAATTACATTACAGTTTCCATAGAGTGGAGGTGCATTAAAGGAACATGCCCTATGCTATGACTCCAATAGAAAATTGGACAGGCAAGACACCAAAAATTGAATCTCTAAAAAATTTTACGTGACCAATCAATTGCAGGCATTAGAAAGTCTAAACAGTGTTGCCTATCATAGAAGATATAAATTATAAGTCTTTGCCTGTGTATGGAACCTATACAGGACCAGTGGCTCCTTTATTGATGTTCCAACTTTTCTACAGCTATGAACCTAAAATAATCAGAGTGACAGTAACAAATGATGTCAAGGACAAAACAACCACTAACAAGCTGAAATGGCACAAACCTGTTGGCCCCAGTGTGTTCTGTGATCTATACTAGGAGCTGTAGTTAACTCAATCTCCTGTTCAGCTGGATCCTCACTTCTTCCCTGGCGAACAAAAACAGAAAACAACTAAATTTATTATATTTGAAAGCTCTAATGTCATTAAAAGGGACCCATAGAGTAGCACACCTGAAATCGTACATCAAACCACCCACCAAAACCACATAACTTGGTGAGTTCCAGGGTTATTGATGAAGAAAATTTTGATCTGACTTTTCTTATATCAGTGACGGTGGCAGTCAGACAATCAATGTCCTTTATTATAGCAGGTGTTCCTATAACTTGATGCGGATTAAGGTTGTTCCACATTGATGTCTACAAAAATCATAGATAGTCATTTTAAGTAGAGATGTAGGGGTGTCAATTAATTTCACAAGCAATACAAAATTCAAATTTAACAAATAGTTTATCCATTCATTATCATTATCTTTGATCACTAATGTGCCAACAGAAGGTGTATAAAATTATCTCTAAGGATGTTTTATTGCAATATTTTAAATTCCAAGGGGTTTCAAATACATGGAATTTGAGTTTTTTTGGTTGAATGACTGTACGTGAAAAAGAAAATGGGAAGATAGGTTTGACCAAATAAACCATTATGAGATAGCTGGCGAATTTTTCTTAGTTTTCTTTTAAAATTTATATGAATAATTTCATTGACAAGCTATCATTTACTTTTTCTCAGATAGATATTTATCCAAAGATGTCATAGAATTTGAATTACTACAATTGGAATTGTTAGTACTTTATATTTCTTGTTTCAATAATCATAAAAATCTTTGGGCGCAGCTACATATATGTATGATGTTCTAGCGTATACCTACATAAGTTTGGCACACATGCAAGCATGCATGTATATATAGATAAATGTGTACACATGATTACAAATGCTGGGAAAATCTGCATGGGCATGTGTTTATAAGCGGCATATCAATGGTTAGATCCGTGCTTGCCTATATATATTAGCATAAGCATGTGTTCCTGCATAGACAAATGCATACATATGCATACTATATTATGTCTGGATTAAAATCAAGAAGTTAACGTTTCAAAAATGAAACAAAAAGAAATTCTCAAATTCCATCTATATAGGCAAAATCTAAAAGTTAGTAGATTAAATTACCTCAGAATTTGAAAATCCAACCATTTCTAGTCCAAACAGATAGTTGGCCAACTAATTTACCTTTAAAAATTACTCTCCCCTCTAAAATGACCTCTTCTAAATCAGAGAGCTGTTAATAAACAATCACTATCTATTCGTGTGAAAACTCAATACAAAGTTACTCAAATTCCTCGTCTAACAATCAGATATTTCAGTTATGCAATTCCTTTTGTGAAATAATGATAGGAACTTGGATAGTATGGGATGCCTAAGTCCCACATCGAGTAGAATGGGATGCTCGGTGGAGTACTTAAGTGCCTTGGTTCTTTCCCTTCAATAGCTAGCTTTTGAGGGAGGGTTCTCAAAGGTCAGTTGGGTCTCTATCAATTGGTATTAGAGCCTGGTTATCGACGGCACGGAGAGGGCTACCTGCGAAGGGTTTTGACCAGTAAAAGGCCGAATGAAGTGTCGTAGAGTGAAGTGCCAAAGTGTAGCCGCTGGGACGTTGGCTTTCTAGGGCAGTGCTATGATAGGGACTTGGGTAGTATGGGATGCCTAAGTCCCACATTGAGTAGAATGGGATGCTCGGTGGAGTACTTAAGTGTGCCTTGGTTCTTCTTCAATAGCTAGCTTGTGAAGGAGGATTCCCCAAGGTCACTTGGGTCTCTATCAAATAACAAAGTCACAAATCTTAAACATAAGTACTTGAAACTAAACTTAATAAGAAAAAATGGACCCCAAACCATGCTCAAACTTGTATTTAATAAATATATAAATAATTTTAAAGTGCACCAAGTATAAGAACCTACCTGTAGGTAGTATTTCCTCTGCTCTTCAGAGAAAGGCTTTGTTAAAACATGCATATCAACACCGTAATCGGTTTTTGTTTCATCAACAAAGTTGTGCCAATCATCCATAGCTGAATGGTAATCACCCAATTTGTGATCTCCTATTCCAGTCTTGATAGGTGCCATCCACATGCGTGCATGACTAGGATACCTGCAAACTGTAGTCTTTCAAGTTCCAATTCCAATTGTTATGCCTAAAGCAACCAAATAACCACTCAAACCTATGAAGCATGGACACTGACACGGACACGGGACACGACACGCTAAACTCTCAATATTACGCGACACGACACGGCATATATTTATATATATAAATAATTAAATATTCATAATTTTTAATGAAAATTTTAAAAATTACAATTTTTATTCATAATATATGTCATATCTATTATTATTTTCTCTTGTCTGACATGTTAAAGTTATAAAAAATTGATTTATATTCTAAAGTTTATAGATATGTGTCATGTCGGTGTCGTACAAGTGTCGGACACTGACACGTGTCTGACACGGCGACACGCTTTTAAAATGAAGTGTCCATGCTTCATAGACTCAAACAAAATATGCATTTTCATATCAATTATATCTCACTAACGACAAATCATCATGTATTTTATGTCCCTTTCATACCATTATTAGTAATGTATAAACAGTGCAAGCTAAGCACCAAATGCAAATTTCAGATAATCTGCAAATTATCAGCAAGATTACTGCAAATTATCTGCAAGATAACTGAGTATATTTCTTTGAATCAGCTGAACATTGAGGCAGAAAAAAGATAGTATCAACCAGACTTTAGCTTCTCTGTGACCAGTTGTATCATCATTATCTCTCATGATAAGCAGCATGGCCCATGAATGTAGATGGGAAAACTTCTATCTCACAAGTAAAGTTCTACCTGATTCCACAAGGCTTAAATTGTTCTTAAACATTCTAACTCTGCCTGTGTTTGCTTATGCTTACATTTACGGTCCCAAGCCCGTTAAAAGAGGAGGGTTGTGTTAGGCAAGCGACAGCCAACGTAAAACATTTGTCGTGTCTCTCGTATGGATCAACGTCAGTTGTTCCATATAGCCGACCCCACCTAGTGGGATAAGGCTTTGGTGGTATGGTAAGGGTTGAATTTGCTACAATGATAGGATTAGGGTAAGAATCTTGAAAAGGTTCACAACTTCAAATATGCAGTTGCTATACATTGTGGAGTTTCCAAATGCACAACATTGAAGAGGTCATACATTTATATTCTCTGTGTCCAGTTCATGTCATAGTCATGTGTCCAGTTCCAGCACTGTGTTTGACCGTTTAATATGAGATTTGCATATTCTATCAGATATTGCGGAAAGAAAGTTGAAGAAACTACACATTGTAACTTCTCTGCTTGTGCAACAGTTAACAGTTCATTCAAACAAGTTAAAAGACATTTAACATCCAAGGTTATCAAGATCTGGACCTCGCAAAGAATCAAAAGGGAAAAAAGATAAATCAAATTGAAAGAGTGGATCAAGGATCGTAAGATGCTATCAAATTTAAAGAGACAAATGTCATATATTTGTGTGAGCATGTGCATGTAAAAATTTTTTTATTAATATAAAATAACTTGAATTTCATCACACTTTTATAAAACAATTAATATAATATTTTTAAATTTAAAGAAGAATATTACACTACTTATAAAAATAATTACTTACGTTACATTACTTTTACTTACAACTAAATGACAAATAGCAATATGTTCTTCTCTTCATTCTTATTTTTCAGAATATTTCCCACAAATATACAATTCAAACCTTTTTAAATCAACACTTTGATGGTTCTGAATTCAGGAAAAAGTTAAGTTTGAACCTATATGACTAGTCTAGTTACCTCCCTCTGTGCTCAACCCAAATCGAGCAGCCATCCTAAAAGTTAAACTATTGAATATACATTAAATATAATACATGCATAGAGCAGCCTCTAAATAAACCAGAACAAAACCCATGTATCATTCAGCCATGAATCATTCATCAATTCATCATTAATCAAGAAAGCACGGAACAAACGATGTCAACAAACAATCACAGATATAGAACCACAAATCAATACTCAACAGAAACAGAATAGACTACACAAACAGAACTTACTTATCATACAGAGCAAATGAACAATAGCTACAAAACCAGAACTCCAGAAGAGAAGACAAGGTGAAGATGGATGAAGTGACAGACATTAGTAGAAGCAAAAGTGAAGACAAACGAACACAAAGAGACATAGAAATGGAGACAAACAAGAATAGAAGCAGAAGACCAGAACGGCAGAATGATGATGCCCTATTTCCCAAGTCCTAAACCAAGAATTTGGCAGAAAAGAAAACTAAAATAAAAAAATTCAGTGTTGCACTGATTGCACAGGATCATTTGATCCTGTGTTCCAGATGAAAATCACAATCTCGATCCAATACCATGCAACTGCAATCCTCAACATGATATGACCAAGAAACACTTCATGAGATCACAGTTTTGACCAATCTTACAATCAAGATTGGGATCTTAATAACCATGTTAACATCTGAATTTTACTTAAGAGATTAATAGGAAAATTGGCAATATATAGTACAGAACTACATATACAAAAAAGTCATCTAGAAATTCAACAACCAGAATACCATAGTGGATCCCATGGCCAAATGTCATAGGACAAGGACATCCAGTAATAGTAGTAGACTAGTAGTACTAAATACTAATAAGTAACAACCACAATATTATATTATTTCATGTAAATGAACCAAAATGGAACTTTGCTTTCTGGCATGCAACTAATTATTATAGTACTTACATCACGCCTGTTGGCTTGAGCCAGCGATCACGAGCACATATAACTGAATCAAACATCGACTCCCGAAGAAGAAAATATCCCATCCACTCAGATATTATCACATCAACTGCAAGTTATACACTACAACTATCATAAGCAATAACAATGATTATACAACAAAAGAAATCTTCAAACTCAGATAATGACAACGAAAAAGAACTTTTGAACTTACTCACTAGTAAGCTAATTGTTCTAACCTTTCTCTGGCAAAGTAACTTCTTCCATTGAGCCCTCAATGACTTCAACCACATGTTGGAGATTATTTGCTTTGACAAGTGCACGGGCATGTTCTGACATCTTAGTTGCTTCCACAGCATACACCTTCCTTGCACCAGCCTGTGCTGACCATATAGCAAGAATGCCACTTCCAGTGCCCACATCCAAAACAGTCTTCTCCAAATTTAATTCACTAAGTTAGCCCGAAATCACTCCCAGATATCCCAGATATAAGTATAATGAACAAGTTTAATGAATCTTACATAATCGGAAAAGGGGGAAAATTATTAAAATAACAAGAAGTTACACTTAATGGCCACTGTATCGGTAAAAGAAACATCTCTATTATTCAATTGAATTTGAAATTCCCCCAAGTCCAATATACTTAACATTTGTATATATATAATCATATATATCCCTTCATTTACAATATCAATCAACGGGGAAAGGTAACACCGTAAAAGAAACAGAGCTTCGTACCCTAAAGTCTAAACAGAGTAAGTAATCAAAGAGAAGTAGGAAAAGAGTTACCTTGCCATTGAAGTGGTGCTTGTTCTTAAAAATCGCATTGAAGTAAGCGTCCATGCGAACCCGGTCAGAAAGCATCTCCGTCTGTTGGTATAGAAAAGAATAGGTGCAGAAGTACTGCGCAAAATCGACGCCCTTGTCGACGGCGACGGCGCCGCCAGCCACGGCGGCGTTTTCGGTACTGCCCATGTCGGTCACGCAGAGGAGTGAGTGAGTAGCGTGGAGCTTTCAACGGTTCAAACTTCAACTTCTCACTTTAGCTCTAGGGGCTAGGGCAGTGTTCTCCGTAACACATAATGTGTTTGTTTCTTTCTTTCTCACTCGGCCAAAGTACTATTTTAGTCCCTCACGTTTGCTCAAAGTTTTGTTTTGGTCCCTCGTGCTTTTCTCATTCTGTTTTGATCCCTCATATTTTCAAAAAGTTCCACAATTAGTTCTTAGCTTTTTTCTATCAACTTTCTTCGTTAAAAAAAATAGAAAAATTAACATTATTCTCTAAAAAGTTTTATTTTTTTCATTAAGACCCTTTTCTTTTTATAATAAGAACAAAATGTTGGAAAAAAAATAAATTGAGGTTTTAATCAATTTCACAAAAAAAAAAAAACATAATTCTTCTTCTTGGGTTATTGCCGGCAACCGACAGAGGACAACACATTTGCGGCAGGGTTGTCATCGACAACCAGCAAACAAGGTGTTAACTTCAGAAGCAAAGGTGAAGATGATAGAGATGGTGGCCTTGGTTATGGTGGCTTGAGGAGAAGAAGAAGAAGAAGAAGAAGAAGAAGAAGAAGAAGAAGAAGAAGAAGAAGAAGAAGAAGAAGAAGAAGAAGAAGAAGAAGAAGGTACTCGACTGCGTTTTTTATTTTGGTGTAAAATTTAAAGAAAAAAACTTAATAAAAAAATAATATTTTTGGGGGATGAAAATTATTTTTTTCTTTTTTTTTAATGAAAAATGGATGAAAATTGATCCAGGACTAACGGCAAAACTTTCTATAAACTTGAAGGATTGAAATAGGACTTTGGCCTTCTCTCTTTCTCTTTATGTTTAGTATTTTACTTTTATCATTTATCAAAGGTTAAAGAGTTATTTTAGTCCTTTATATTTCAAAGGCCAAAGTCTTATTTTGGTCCCTCTGTTATGCTCATTGTTCCAAATAGGTCCCTCAGTTATTTTTCGTTCCATATTGGTCCCTCAGTTATCTAAAACTTGTCAAAGTTGGTCCCTCTAACGTTTTCCATTCATTTTTCCGTTAAAAAAATAGGAAAAATAAGCTTTCATCCCCAAAAGTTTTATTTTCTTATATTAAGGTCCTTTTCTTTTTATAATAGGATCAAACCGTAAGAAAAGAAAATAAATTAAGATTTTAAGTGAATTTGCCCAAAAACAAAAAATTTTCTCTCCCTCTCGAACACCACTCTCTCTCTCTC
>QANZ01005364.1:179661-234787 GCA_003254925.1 Chamaecrista fasciculata
TTTTCTTTTCTTACGGTTTGATCCTATTATAAAAAGAAAAGGACCTTAATATAAGAAAATAAAACTTTTGGGGATGAAAGCTTATTTTTCCTATTTTTTTAACGAAAAAATAGATGAAAAACGTTAGAGGGACCAACTTTGACAAGTTTTGGATAACTGAGGGACCAATATGGAACGAAAAATAACTGAGGGACCTATTTGGAACAATGAACATAACAGAGGGACCAAAATAAGACTTTGGCCTATTTCAAAATATTCAAATTGGTTCTAAATGTTGATAAAATGTTTCATTTTAATCCCAAACTATTGAATATGATTATATTTATCTCATTCCAAGTCTGAATTAATGTGACAAATTCAAAGGTACTTATTATTCTCAAAGAATACTTTATCTATCCAGTTAAGGTTGTCAACAAACGAGGTTAAATCAATCCTGAAAATAGACCACTCGTTTCATGGTCAAATAATCAAAATTGATCATATCTCTTTCGTTTCAAATTCGAATGCGACGAATTCAATGTTACAAGTTACTCTTAACAAGTTCTTTGAACTTGAAATGAGAAACAAAATAAATATAACTAAATTCAATAGTTTGGGACCAAGATGAAATATTTCACCAATATTTAGAACCAATTTGAATATTTTGAAATATAAAAGGCCAAAATGAACATTAGAGCATATATTTAGGACTAAAATAACCCTTTGACCTTTATCTCTTACTACCTTAAAAAAAATCTTTAGAAGGTTGATCAATAGCTTAATTAATAATTAATAATTATATTATATTGTATTTGAATGAAGTAATTTAAAAGGGAAAAGAGTAATTTTCAAGGGAAAAAGAATAAAAGATAGATTTTTTTATTTGTTATAAATACTGAGACATAGGAGTATATAGAGGCCACACCTATAAGTCATAATAAGATCAAGTCAATAAAATATAAAATAATTATCTTTATTTGTTGGCACATTTAATTAACTTTAAACGTTGTGCTTTAACTTAATTAAAATTAAATTCGTGTTATTTACAAAACATTACATGCGTTTGAATCCTGATTATAAATACATGAATACATACTCTTAAAATTAACAAAAGAACCTGAATTTTGCGTGTCATCGTATTACCATTTAAATATAAAGTATTTGCCTATTTGGCGTCGTGGACTATTTAATTAAGGGTAAATTACAAAATAGGGTCCTGTGGTTTGGCCCTATTTCAGATAGGGTACATGTGGTTTGAAAAGTTTCAAATTGGGGCCTGAGGTTAACTCCGTTTGCAAAATAGGGTCTAGGTGGTTTCGACCGTCAAAAAACTAACGGTGCACGTGATAATTTGCCTAACAATCTCAGGGTCTTTAGTTAAAATACTATTTTAAGACCCTAATTATTAATTTTTTTGCGTTTGAATCCCTATTTCTTACGTCGTCATGTTAAAATACTATTTTAAAATACTATTTTTGCGTTGGTTAAAAATAGTTAGGGTCTTAAAATAGTATTTTAACTAAAGACCCTGAGATTGTTAGGCAAATTATCACGTGCACCGTTAGTTTTTTGACGGTCAAAACCACCTAGACCCTATTTTGCAAACAGAGTTAACCTCAGGCCCCAATTTGAAACTTTTCAAACCACATGTACCCTATCTGAAACAGGGCCAAACCACAGGACCCTATTTTGTAATTTACCCTTTAATTAATTGGTGTTTGGAGTAATGGACATATTGAATATCGACAACTACCAATCCCAAATGGGTTTGAGCAAGTCAAACAAACAACCACGCACTAGCTTTTGAATTAATGAAATCGATCGTGACACGAAGAATGAAAGGCATGTGCAAGACTCGGATTTATAATGATTGACTTCCCCGTTTGGAATGGTTATATGTAAGTAAAGTAAAGAGTATTATGAGGGAAAAAAAAAAAAATAGTTGATGGAATGTAAAGTAGATAAAAATTTAGAGTGTTTAGTATAAAAAGGTATGAGAGGGAAAGTAAAATAGATATAGAAAGAAAATGATAAAATTACCCTTCCCACAATCACCACAAAGCCATCGCCGCCGTCCGCGGTCGTCGCCGCCCGCCGGCTCGTTTCATCAAAGAGGAAGATGGGACAGGAGTGAGAAGAGCAAATTAGGAATTCTAACATAATTACCTAGGTAAACTTGAATTACATAAAAAATGTGAAGTAAAGAAAAATGACTTATGTAATGCAAATGCTTTTATATTGTAATCCACTTTACTAAGTCCAAAATGTCATACCAAACACCTGAAAGTATTGGAATCCGAGCTCAACTACATTGTAAACCCCTTCTCCTTTCTACCAAACGGACCCCAAGTTGTTGAAGTTAAACATATTTTTGTTTGATATGATGGTATTTTTCTTATTTTGGATTTTATTGCAGCTCGTAATTTGCACATGCACGTACGTACAGCCATTCCCGACGTATAGAAAGGCTGAAAAAAAAAATAACAAAAATTAGTATGTAAATGGTTCATCACTTCACATGCCATAACCGAAAGAAAAAAAAATCTTCAAATTATAAGATAGAATGCGTAGAATCCAAATTGTATATTTTATCAGGTAGTTTGTAATTTTTTTATTTGATTTGCCTACATCAAATAAAGAGTAATATATATAAAAAAAGAGTGAAGTATTTAGTAATATATATATATAGTTTATAGTTTATTATATAAATATTCCTTTAATATTGAATAGTTTTTTCTTTATTTATATTGATAATGTTGGTAGTTAAGGACTTAAAAGGGCAAAGTGCTGGTTGCAGACAATTTCCTTCACCACACTTCCTCTATGGTAGTTAACTCAAAAGTAGTTGGCCAAAAGAACCCCACGCAAGTTTTTTTAATATATAGAATTAAAAGTATTTTATAATTGTCTACCAAAAAAAGTATTATATAATTAAAATTTTAAACGATCATGTCGTTTATTTTAGTAAATATAAAATATTTTTTAAAAATGTTATACATTAATGTTAAAATAAAATTTCTCAATTAAACGTTTAAATTGTTGATAATTCTTTGTTATATACAATAAAGACATTGTGAGAGAGATTTTTGTTTGAGTGACAGAGTGAATGTTGGGTCAAAGGAGCAGTAGGAGGAGAAGCTTTGGTTGAAAGGATAATTAAGATAAATTTAGATTAATAATGTGTTCCAATTTCTTAGTGGGTTCTAATTGATTTAAAAATTTCATAATCTCCTCAAATTTCAACTTTCTGGCTCATTTGGGTTTGGTCCCTATTGGATTTCATAGTCAAATGCAACTATCAAATTAGTGAATTACCTTCCCTCTCTTCTTTAATCAAAAGTAGAAGATAGAAAGCAAAGCAAAACGACGACCTTTTCTTTTCTTTTATTTTCTTTCCTCTGCTTTGCTTAATGCTTATGCTTCCCAGAGGAAAATGAAACTTCAATGGAGGACAGAGCAGTGAACATCATCGCCGCCGTATCAGTGATTGTTCTCATCACCTTCATCGCCGTCGCTCGTGTCCTCCTCCACCGCTCACGCGCTTTCTTCCTCATCTGCGGTGCCTCCGTCGCCGTCGTCCTCGCCATCTTCGCCTGCCTCCTCATCCGACTGCGCTACAACCGCCGGCGAAGGCTGTTGGAATCGCGATTGAAATCCGAAGGCAGAGAGCTCCGAATCGAGTACAGCTTCCTCCGAAAAGTCGCCGGCCTGCCGACGAAATTCCGATTGTCGGAGATCGAAGCCGCCACCGACGGATTCCGATCACTCGTCGGCCAAGGAGCCTCCGCTTCCGTCTTCAAAGGCGTCCTCAGCGACGGCACTCCCGTCGCCGTCAAGCGAATCAACCGCGAAGAGGAACGCGGCGAGAAGGAGTTCCGATCGGAAGTCGCCGCCATCGCCAGCGTCCAACACGTCAACCTCGTGCGCCTAATCGGTTACTGCCACAATTCCCCCAACGCATCGAGGTATTTAGTGTACGATTTCATCCCCAATGGCTCTCTCGATTCCTGGATTTTTCCCGCCAAAAATAATAACCCTAGATCTCGCCGCGGCGGCGAAAGATTTTTGCCGTGGAATCTGCGATGCAGAGTAGCGATTGATGTGGCGAAGGCTCTGTCGTACCTTCACCACGATTGCAGATCGAGAGTGCTACACTTGGATGTGAAGCCGGAGAACATACTCCTGGACGAGAATTTCAAAGCTCTGGTGTCCGATTTTGGACTGTCGAAGCTAATGGGGAGAGACGAGAGCCAAGTGATGACGACGGTGAGAGGGACGAGAGGGTATTTAGCTCCGGAATGGCTTTTAGAGCACGGAGTATCGGAGAAAACAGACATCTACAGCTACGGGATGGTGGTGCTGGAGATAATCGGAGGGAGGAGAAACGTGTGCTCTGTACAAGATCCGAAGGACAAGACGAAGAAGAAGTGGGAGTATTTTCCGAGGATCGTGAATCAGAAAGCGAGGGAGGCAGGGAAATTGATGGAGATTGTGGATTTGAGATTGCTGGAAGAGAGAGGAGGAGTGGAAGAGAGTGAAGTGAGGAGAATGGTGTATGTGGCGTTGTGGTGTATACAGGAGAAACCGAGGATGAGGCCGAGCATGAAGAAAGTGGTGGAGATGCTGGAAGGGAGAGAAAGAGTGGAAGAACCACCTGATAGCAGAATGATGATGGTGGATTTGCTTTCAATGGAGGATGGAGAAGGAGAGATTGTTGAGAGTGTGGGGAGGTTGGGGTTGGAAGAATATGTCAGAAACCATGCCACCATGAGCAATGGCGAGTGGGGATCCACGTACTCTTTGGCTACCACAGTTCTATCGGGAAGATAGCTAATAATTAGCTTAACTAAGAATCAACCAAGAAGCGGGAAGAGAAAAAACATGAATTAATTACTCGTTATTTTCTCTTTTAATTTCAATTGTTTAAAACGTATCTTGAATCTTGATTCTCTATTTCTCTCCCTTTTTCGTCGTTTCTTTCTTGTAATTTGCCAAATATCTTTCGGCCAAAAGAAAAATTGCCAAATATCCCAGCATACCCTTGTGTCTTGCCCTTGAGTTTTCTGGTTGTCATTACGATGTTACTGAATTGTATACTACTTGTTTGGTCACGAAGAATACACCATATATGGAGTAGAGTTGCTTTCTCGAAAACGGATCCCCTAAAATTCCCAATGATAAAATTCTCCCTGTAATTCTCTATCTCAGCCCTTCATTTGATCCAACATCTAATATTATGCCACGTGTCAGTGCAACTTTTGTAAAATAAAAAAGAGCAAACCCCCTTTTTGGTCCCTCAATTGTTACTGAGTCGAGGAATCGGTCCCTCAATTGTGGGAAACTACAACTCAGTCCCTCAATTGTACAATTCCGTTTACGTTTTGGTCCCTCACGTCTGGCCCGTTAGTGATAGAGGTGTTAAGTGATGACGTGTCACCGTTAACTGCTTAGGTGGCCGTTAAATGCTTAGTTGAGGGACCAAATCCTCGACTCAGTAACAATTGAGGGACCAAAAAGGGGGTTTGCTCAAATTAGTATCCAACTCATTTCCACTTGACACCTCATTAAAACTACTCTCTTGCAATTTGGTCCCAAAACCCCTAAATCCCCTAAAACTTTTTTTTAATCCTCTTATTCATCTTTTTCATCTTCTTCATTCATTTTAGTCCCAAATGCTAAAAATAAAATTGTAAAGTATCCCAAAACCCTTCCAAACATTCCAATTTAGTCCTTAAATGTATTAAAAACCCTAAAACTTAAGCCCCAAACTCTAAACCCTAAACCCTAAAATCCTAAACTCTAAACCCTAAAACCCTAAACCCTAAAACCCTAAATTCCTAAAATTGTAAAGTGTCCCAAAACTCTTCCAAACATTCCAATTTAGTCCTTAAAAGTATTAAAAACCCTAAAATCCTAAAACCCTAAACTCTAAAACCCTAAACCCTAAAATCTAAAACCCTAAACCCCTAAACCCTAAATCCTAAACCCCTAAAAAAACTACTCTCTTGCAATTTGGTCCCTAAATCCTACTTTCCTCTTCATCTTTCATCATCTTTCATCATCTTCATCTTCTCATCCACTCCAAACCCCAAACCACAAAACCCTAAAACTACACAACCAGAAATCACCAAAGATTACACAAGTTTCATCAATTCATCAATTCTTGATTAAAAAAAATTAGTTCATCATCAGTTCATATCATCATCATCATCATTCATCAGTTCATCATCCAAAAATTAAAAAAAAAATCAGTTCATCATCAGTTCATATCATCATCATCATCATCATCATCATTCTTCAGCCGAAAAGCTCTCGTGGCAGCGAAGGAAGGAATCGAGAAGCTTAGAGACTCATGAGAGAGAAAGCAAGTCGCGACAGAGTGAACATGTGGCGTCGTTGAGCTTTCCATGGAGTGAACCTGATGGTCGCGACAGAGACTCAAAAGCGAACGGCCGAAATGGGTAAACGACGACGGCGACGACGAGTTTTCATCATCAGTCGCAGGCATTCTCTCGGAATTTCTTCAAAATCGAAAGAAACCCCAAACTTTCTCCCCCAATTCGAATTCGAACCCTAAGAAATGAATGAATGTATCTCGCGACGCCCAAAATGGTTGTGAACTTGAAATCAAACCCAGAAATTGAAGAATCGAGCGAGAGAATGTTTAAGGATTTGAAGAATCGAGCCATTTTGATGTTTGAGGATTTGGTTGAAGCAGTAGGATCGGCGGTGAGGAATGAAAGATGAGAGAGGAATGAGGATGAAGATGAAGATGAAGAAATTAGGGTTCAGGGACTAAAATGTTTTTTTTAATTATGATTTAATAAATTGAGAATAATGGGATAAAATGAATGAACTCAAAGTAGATTTTTTTTAGGGTTTAGGGTTTTAGGGTTTTTAATACATTTAAGGACTAAATTGGAATGTTTGGAAAGGTTTTGGGATACTTTACAATTTTATTTTTAGGATTTGGGACTAAAATGAATGAAGAAGATGAAAAAGATGAAGAAGAGGATTAAAAAAAGTTTTAGGGGATTTAGGGGTTTTGGGACCAAATTGCAAGAGAGTAGTTTGAATGAGGTGTCAAGTGGAAATGAGTTGGATATTAATTTGAGCAAACCCCCTTTTTGGTCCCTCAATTGTTACTGAGTCGAGGATTTGGTCCCTCAACTAAGCATTTAACGGCCACCTAAGCAGATAACGGTGACACGTCATCACTTAACACCTCTATCACTAACGGACCAGACGTGAGGGACCAAAACGTAAACGGGATTGTACAATTGAGGGACTGAGTTGTAGTTTCCCACAATTGAGGGACCGATTCCTCGACTCAGTAACAATTGAGGGACCAAAAAGGGGGTTTGCTCAATAAAAAAACATATGCCTTTTAGTCTTCACAATTGACCTTCCTTCTTCCATTTTTTGATCCCTGGCAAATTTAGAATACAACCAAGATTAACAGAAATTAAAATGATTAAAAAGCAAGAAGCTTTCGATTACAAACCCCAAAAGAATTTTGTAGGAGAAACAATATCTCCAAATTATCACATAACACCACCCAAAGCTACCCCTTCTTCAAATTTGGGGTTTACCCACTGATTCTCAGTTATTGATTTTTCGTGATTGAATCTTCATATTCTACTCACATACAAATAAATTAATGAACTTGGTATCTATTACTTGGTTCTTTCTATTCTACTCCTTTGGCATATTTAATTCCTTTCATCGTCTTCCTTCATGACGAACAAGTGGCGTCTGACGCCAAGCCAAAATCCGAGTATGTTGGGATATGCATAGCAAGGGTCTTTATTTACACCAAGTATCTCAGCTTTAAATTGTAGAATTTGTTCATAGTTCGACAACAAAGAAATGGAGGAGGGAGGTGAGCTACTGTCGCAGATAGAGAATTGGTGGAGGCGAGCAAGCTGCATTTTTTAAATGGAAGTGTACACTGCCGACGTGGCACAACACTAGACGATGGATCAAATGAAGGGCTGAGATGCAAAAATTCAGGGAGAATTTTATCATTAGGAATTTTAGGGGATCCGCTTTCTGCTTTCTCTACATTTCTTGTAGAGTATGAGAGAAAAAGAAAAAAGAGAAAAGAAGGGAGAAAAAGAGAAAAATTGATTTTTATATATTTTTATTTCATGATATCCATATTTTTACTCTAACTTCACAAGAAATGCATAAAAAAAAATTCTAGAAGATCCAAACCCGATATATATAGTTCATTGATGATTCTCATTTGTCATTACTAATGCGTCTTGCTCCTGCAGTTTCTTAGTGGAGTCTTATCAAACCTTGCTGCCTGGTCATGTGATACCGGATTTTTTTTGGGGGGGACCAAACATTTAACATCGGAATTAATTATTGGTAGAGTTTGATCTTGAAATCTTTCGAGTGGATAGTTAAGGTGGATATCAGGATATGTATATTATTTTATGATATTCCTATGTAATAGAAGGATAGTTAAAATACTTACTATCTAATATCATTTAATGTAAATATTTTATTTACTTTACACACTTTTATTAAAATTTTAATTAATTTATTTTAATTCACAAATAGTATATATTCAAACAAAACAAAACAAATAGGGTATACCAAATATCATATATATTTAATTTTTAAACAAGTCATTCAAGGTTTAATAAAATTTTAAGTGAGTATAAGAGAGCAGGACACAAGAAAGTAATAGAAATACTTGTACATTTCACAAAATGGAAATTACAATACTCTCAATCTTAATTTTTTAATCATGAACTTCCACCTCTTTAAAGAGGGATTACAACCTACTATAGTTACATAATTTTAGTTACTTTCGCACACAATATTACAATCTATAGCTATTATTGTATACAAACTATTTACATAATTTAAGTTATTTTTAGACTTTTTGATCTTTGTCACAACTTCTTATATTGTAATAACTTTTAATTTTTTCGGTCTTGATTTGCTTTTGCTTCTTTTAACTACTTTTGCTTTTGAAGCTACTTAGGACTTCTACATCTTCGCATACTTCTTATCTTATCTTCACATTTATTTATTTTTTCTTATTTGTCTTCTTTTTCTTGTCTAGTCTTTTCAATACTTTATATACTTTTCTTATCTACTAAGTTCTCCCTTCTTTCATTAGTTCTTCATCTATCACGAGTTTTTCATAATCTTATCTCTTCTTGGGATTTTGGACACAATATTTACATTGATAACCTTCATATTCTTCTGACATCTAGCTGATATTCATCTTTGTATATTTTGAATGATGCATTTGATTTTTTTTCTATCTATACTTTGAATAATCTTGAATTTTCCAACAAAGTATATACACATATTAGGGTCCGCATAATATGTCCATTGGATTTTTTCAACATTAATAATTCTCTTTATCTCTTCATAAATCATAAATAATTTTTATTTCTTGAGCTCACATATCGAACACCATTACTTGAATACTTACTATCTAATCTAATATCATATAATGTAAATATTTTGTTTATTTTTATTAAAATTTTAATTAATTTATTTTAATTCTCAAATAGTATATACTCAAGCAAATAAAAAAATAGTGTATATCAAATATCATATATATTTAAGGTCAAAGTAAAAATTTGGTCTCATATATTTTGCTAAGTTTTCAATTTGGTCCTATATCTTTTTTATTGCACTTTTGGTCCCATATCTTTGAGTCAATTCTCAATTTAGTCCCATATATTTTTTTGTTGCAGATTTGGTCCCATATCTTTGGGTCAATTATATAATTGATCCTATATCTTTGAGTTAGGTGTAGAAATGGTCACATATCTTTACAAAAGGATCAAGTAAAAATTGATCCTTTTACAAATATATGTGACCAATTTTGCAACTTGAGCAAAAGATATGAGACAAAAATTGGGACATTTTACAAAGATATGGGAACCAAAAGTGCAACAAAAAAAGATACAGCCATACAGGACTAAATTGGGAACTTAGCAAAAGATATGAGACCAAATTTACACTTTGACCTATATTTAATTTTTAAACAAGTCATTCAAGGTTTAATTAAACAAGTTGATGAAGACAAAGCAAAGAATTGAGCTTGGATTTAGGTGCCAAGGTTATCCATATTGTCCAAGTTGAATTAAAGCCCAAATGAAGCCCACTTTAGATATTTAATTAGTTCAATTTTTGTTTAAGTGGTGTATTTTCATTTTCGGGCACAAATCTTTTCATTTTAAAGCCCAAATGTATGTTTAGTTATTAATTTTGGAAGTGGGTTGTACAGCTTACCGCCTTAACCTCTAGATTAGATTTGGCAGTTTTAAGCAAAATTCTTAAAAATTTTAAGTTTGAGTACTTGTCATTTCTAAATTAATTTGATAATATTGATTCTTAGTTCATTATAATTATTGGGTCAATATTTCTATCTTTCTACATTTTCTTTGACGATCTTGGGTTTTTTTTTTTTTTTTAAATTAGACCAATTTTAACATTCAATATAAAATTTAGGTTTAAGTGCACTTTTGGTCCCAATACTATGACTAAGGTTTCAATTTGGTCCCATAACTATTTTTGTTGCAGATTTGGTCCCAAACCTTCGCAAAAAGTTTCACAGTTAGTCCCCTGGTCACTTCCGTCCAATTTTCGCCGTTAATTGTGACGTGGCAGTGTGACTGGGATGCTGACGTGGCAAAATCAAATGAGATGGACTAAATTAGGATCAATATGTAACATTTCATAACTTCTCTGGACTGAACGCATAATTTTATTGAAAATGAATTGCCTTTCATAATTGCCGTCGTCGGAGAGAGGATTCTGGTGACAGAGAAAACCTCCGGCGCGACGTACGTGTTCGATCCGAGCAGCGACGAGTGGGAGGGGCCGTACGATCTGAGAAGTGAGGAGAGTGTTTATTCGACGGCGACAGGAAGCGTGAGAGGGCGGTTGGTGGTGGCCGGAGCGGAGGAAATGAAGGGAGTGAAATTGTGGGAAGTGAGAGGGGAATTGGGAAAGGGAAGGGAGTATTGGATGGAGGAAATCGGAGAGATGCCGAGAGAGATGGTGGAGAAGTTGAAGGGAGAAGACGGGTATTCGGCGGTGCCGTCGTTAACGATGACGACGGTGGGGGATTATGTGTATATACAGAACACGTCGGAGCAGGAATGGATCATGGTGTGGGAGAGTGGGACCCACAAATGGGAATGTATACACAATGTCGTGCTCAGTGACGAGACTCGATGAAAGGCAATTCATTTTCAATAAAATTATGCGTTCAGTCCAGAGAAGTTATGAAATGTTACATATTGATCCTAATTTAGTCCATCTCATTTGATTTTGCCACGTCAGCATCCCAGTCACACTGCCACGTCACAATTAACGGCGAAAATTGGACGGAAGTGACCAGGGGACTAACTGTGAAACTTTTTGCGAAGGTTTGGGACCAAATCTGCAACAAAAATAGTTATGGGACCAAATTGAAACCTTAGTCATAGTATTGGGACCAAAAGTGCACTTAAGCCTAAAATTTATAGCATATAAAAATAAAACTCCAAACTACAATTATTTTTTTAAAAAATATTTATATTTATTAGACAATAAAGGAGGGACTAGCGAGTAGCATGACAGTGAGAGAGAGGGAAGCAAGGACCGGGTCGGATCACGTTCCGATCTCCTTGTGATCGCGAATCCTCGTTAAGGACACGTGGCAACACATCGGATTTGAATCAACGGTCAAGATTTTCCAACACCTTAGGCTCTGTTCTCTCGTACTCCATCCCCAATACAATTCACTCAATGTTCTGACATCATCATTGAGAGAAGAACACAAACTCTCGCATTCTGTATTTGCAGCCTCCACACAGCAAATAATAAGGTTTGTTCCTCAATTAATCAATCACTCCAATCTTTTCTCAAAACTTATCATCTCTGTGTAGAACAATACTCATTCGTCCCTCCATTATGTTCTTTTTTTTTTCAAAAAATAGTATTTTGTGGATTTTTTTTTTATTAATCTTCTGATTATTGGTTGACGATGTACGTATTGCGGATATATTGGTGTCATTTCTAGTTTTAGTTTGACCAATTTTCATTGGATGCTATTGGGTATTGAGATTGATTGTTGAGCTTTTCTTTTTCAAATTTTTTTTCTTGGGTTTTCTAGTGTTTGTCTGGGGTGTTCTCAGGGCATTATTTAAACTAATTTAGCTAGTTCTGGCATTGACGTTTCACTCAATAAATGCGTAGATACATAATAATGTGCTTATTTTCCCTGATGCAAGGTGTTTATCTATCTATATAAGTCGCTGTTTTTGTTATACTCTGAAATGTTGGATGTTGTTCTGGTTTGGTTTGAAGTTGTCTGGTTAACATATGAGTTTTTCCCTTTCTAAGTTGAAGTTAATGAAAGCCTCCGGTGGTTTTGATTGGAACACCAAGTGTGTAGTGCGTGAATTCTTTCCTGTTTTTGAGGTTGGAAAATAAAATCAAGAAAATAGGACATGGTGATGTTCTGACAACCTCTATGTGTCAACTTGTAGAGTTTTAACTTTGACTGTGTCCTCTGGTTGAGTGCCTCGATCTACCTTAAATGGATTTATTTATTGATTGTAAAATGCGTCTGTTTCTCTCTTGTTCAAATAGGTGTTTCATTTGGAGGTTAACATGAGCTTCACTGGGCCATCACTAGGTTCTGGTAAGTTTCCTCTCTGCCGCTCTATCTGTATCATCTCTGGATGTCTTTTATCCACTCGGGAGTTATCTCATCAATATCTGTCTTATTATTTGCATGTATGAGTGGTGTTACCTATCAGGAGTTTCGGAGTTTAGTTTTAGGGAGGGAAACTGACTTGCCTCTATTTATTTCTCATCTCTTTTCTTTGACTTTCTTATGGATACATTTCAGGTGCTACATCTGTTAGAAGAGCATTTGAGTTTGGAAGAACATATGTTGTTAGGCCTAAAGGCAAACACCAAGCCACTATAGTTTGGCTACATGGCCTTGGTGATAATGGCTCCAGGTGATATGAAATCCCTGTTGCGTTTCCCAAATTCATTTTATTCTGTGTATGGTTGGGAGATGTGTTTCAGCTGATCTCTTAGTTTGTATTTGTTTTGCCACCTCACCTAGAAAGTTATATATTGAAGGAAAGATGACAATTCCTTTTTTTTTTTTTGTGTGTATATACTTTTGTATGTTTTGTGGGATTTTTTATTTGTAAGTTGTAACTGCTAGTTTTATATTTTAGTTGTCATTGTAACACTGATAAACATTATTGATTCCTATGGACTTCAAACTACCTTTGCCAATCATTTATTGATCGTTGATTTATTTCCCTGGTTCACTTTGACAGGAGTATAATTGTGGAATTGATTGCATATTTTCTGAAACTATGACAGTATGACTAAAATCAGTTTACATGGGATGGTTAGAAAAATGTAGGATATATATATATATGTATATTTCTGAAGTTTCAGCTTTCTTTTCACATCAAATGATTACAAGAAATGATGAGATTGATTTTTGAATGCGTGTGTTCTAAATGCTCATATATCTGAGTTATTTGCCACTAAAAGCTAATATGTCATCAGAATTCAAGTGGTCCACTTCTAAATCTGATTAATATTTATAGTACACGTCTTGCATTTTGTTGCTATTATATCAGCATTCTCTCAAAATGAGGCCATTTTCAACATCCTGTTTATGTTATTTTTTTAAAAGAATGTTTGCAGTGCTCCATGGTGGCTGAATTTTGTCAATTCTGTTTTGATGTAACTTTCATGTTTCAGATAATCTGCATCACTGCTTATTTTTTTATTACAAGGTTTGCATCTCTGGTTGTTTCTTCCTTTAAATTTCCCGACATCTTTGCTTAAGGGAAGGAAAAAAAAACTGAAGACATGTCCTTTTCAAATGTCCAACTTTCATATATAAGCAAAAGATGAAAGGAAGTGTTATTTTGACTCCAGTTCTATTAGTTTAAACGTGAAAAGATCCATCAGATGGGAACATGCTTTAGACATGGAAAAAAACTATAGGCATAAAAGATAGAATCAAATTAATTTGATGTTTTATCATGGTTTTAATCATGCAGTTGACTCAGATCTTCATTTTCTGCTTTGCTCTTGGCAGTTGGTCCCAGCTTTTAGAGACTCTTCCTCTTCCAAATGTAAGGATAAGGACTTTTGAATTGTTTAGAAGCTGCTAGGTTGTCACTATGTAGTTGCATATTCTAGCAAGTTATAAGGTCATCTCTATACACATTATTAAGACCATGTTTTATATGATGCAGATTAAATGGATATGCCCAACTGCACCTACTCAACCATTAACTATATTTGGTGGCTTTCCTTCTACTGCTTGTAAGTTTGGTTATTTTGTATGTTTTGATGATTTTGAACCTCTACATTTTCAGATGTCATAAATATTTGGGTCAAATCCCTATTTTGGTCCTCAAAGGACATCTAAAGTTTCATATTGGTCCTTAAAGTAACTTTTTATACCAAACAAATTCAAAAGGTGAACAATTAATGATACCAGAGTTTGGCCTCCCATTCTTTATCAAATCCATGAAGCATGGAGATGCGTTCTTGGACATTGAAATGAAGCTGGGTTTTTTATTAACATTTAGTCTTGATTTCTGAATTGCTTCTTTAACGTCCATTAGGGTTTGACGTGGGAGAGCTTTCAGAAGATGCTCCTGATGATGTAGAAGGTTTGGATGCTTCAGCTGCACATGTTGCAAATTTGTTGTCAACTGAACCTGCAGATAGTAGGTTTCTTGCAATTTTTTTGGTTCAATTTATTTTTCTTAAATTTATTCAGTCTCTTCAGCTTCACATGTTGTAAATTTTTAATAGTACTCATTTTGATACTAGGTTGTCTGAGAAGAGTTTATACACTCCAATTTTCTAACTTTAACTCCTTTATTCCTTAAAAGTGAAACAAATAGTCCTGCCTGAGGTCTTGCTCATTGAGGACTCTGGTTCAAGTCCTTAAATCTGTTAAACTTGCATGGAGATTCATACCTATAGGCTATAGGTAGAATAAAATTATGAAGAAAAGAGGGATCAAACAAAGCAGCCGATTGGCTTGCTAAGTCATGCTCTAAGGGGTTGTGTCCTTTGGATTGGGTGTCTTCACCCCCACCCCCTCTTTTGTCTTTGTTAGCTTTTGATGCTGGTTTTGTTGCCACTGGTGTAGGATGATCTGTTAGTGGTGGTGTTGGTTGTTTTTGGTTTTTTCTGCCCTGTAACTTGTTTTCCTGTTTTGCAATAAAATGGGTTTCTGTTGGCCAAAAAAAAAAAAGTGGAGAAGATATTATTCTTTTGAATACTTAACCATAACTCAACTTTCAAACTGTCTGAATATACGTGTTGGCATTAGAAAGCTTACCTTTAAAAACTACAGTAAATTGCAGAAATGAAGCAATACCAAACCTGGTTAACATAACTTCGTTTTTTATATTACATGTCCATGTGCAACCCTTCATTTTTTGTTGCATGCAAATGGGTATTAATACTTTGTATTTTTTGGAATGAAAATTTTTTTTTCTACATAAAAAAAAAAATAGTTAACCATCTCAAATCTCTCCATATGCCTTGTCGCAAGTGAAAATTCTCAACTTCAGATGCTGCTGGAAGGCTGTGGATTTCTTCTCATAAATTTCATAATTTTCATGTTATTTGAGTTGTCTTGGTTATAATATGTTTCTTGTTAATAAAAGCACCCAAAAATAAATCTATTGATACTTGATATGATTGTAACCCTGGTACATCTGTGACAGTTAAACTTGGTGTTGGAGGATTCAGCATGGGAGCGGCTACTGCCCTTTACTCTGCAACCTGCTTTTGCATTGGGAAATATGGGAATGCCAATCCATATCTGGCCAACATAAGTGCAGTCGTTGGTTTAAGTGGCTGGCTGCCATGTGCAAAGTCTGGCTTTTTGATTCTGCTCTAACTCATCTCTGTTTGATATACCTCCCCATCTTGCCTAATATTTGAAAATTGAAATTGTTATAATTTCTTTTTTTCCAGGACCTTGAGTGGCAAGTTACAAGAGGATAGTGAAGCTACAAGGCGTGCTCAATCCTTCCCTCTTTTGCTTTGTCATGGAAAAGGTAGTTATGATTTATTTTGTTTTACCTTAATTTAGAAGTATTCTTCACCAGCATTACTGAACTGGGTTTATTACTTGTACTGCTCATAAACAAACATCTTCAGTTGTAAATTTATTTTACAGGCTCAAATTGGTGCCTGAGTTCAGAACATGGAAACTAGGAACCCTGCGCAAGTTGTTATTATCTAGTTGCCTATTAGGCTGTAGCAAAAGGATGCATGATAAATAAGTTCTTGGCCTGCACTATAAATCAGCTTTTTCTATCATTGGCTTCTTAAGAAGCTGGAAGATAATAGGCTTTAATCTTCTTACACACCTAAGCGTGCACTGTTAGTTGCCGACCCAAGTCCAAGTGACTTAAATTACTACTTTCACCAGACTGGTCACCTATAGGTCCTTCCTGAATCATTGAAGTTCTTGTTTTAGGATTAAAATCTTACAAATACAAAGTATTCCTTCATTTTGTCAAATAATGGACCTCATTTCCTCTTGCTGCCTTTATTAGAGTGTTTAACATACTCATTTTAGTTGTCCCAAATTACTTGTAGCTAAATGTAGGTAGATGACTAGATTCTTCAACCTTTTTTGTTTCTAGGTAGTCAAAGGTTTTGAATGTATCATATGACTTACAAGGCAAAGGTCTCTTTTGTTCATTTACAGAAAGCTTTATGTCCACACTATATAGTCTACCCAACAAACAATTAAGTTATATTGGGATGAATCTGGTTATGGGGAAATGTTCATATATTGGGACAGAAGTTATAAAAATTCATAGAATAAGACCATGATCTCCTATATTGCAGAACACTCCACTTTCTGTGGTCATCACAAATTTTGGTGATTTTTGGTAAAACTACTGACGGATTAACTTTGTCTTATTATATTATTGCAGTTGATGACGTGGTTCCCTATAATTTTGGAGAGAAATCATCAAGGGCCTTGAGTTCTGCAGGATTTCAGGATGTGACATTCAAAGCCTACAACGGGTACTAATCAATTAATCCCTAGTTCTAGTATAATGTTCCATGATTTTTTTCTTAATTTTATTGGTGTTTATTAATAATTATTATTAATTGCATTATGGCAGGCTTGGCCATTACACAGTTCCGGAAGAGATGGATGAGGTGTGTGCTTGGTTAACTTCAAAATTAGGCCTTGAGGGAAATCCTGCGTAATTGTCTTTATCTCAAGCAAGTCACAACCCTAGCAAGGAAAAGTGTCAAAACCAAAATGTGAGAAGCATATTTTTTGTGTTTTATATTTTCTTTTCACATTTTCAGTTGCCTCAGATTTGCTAGGGAGAGATATGCCAAATTGGCTGAATGGGGCGTTAATCAGATTTGCTAGGGAGAGATATGCCAAATTGGCTGAATGGGGCGTTAATCGGCACTTTAATTATGTCGTATTATGTAACAAATTTATAATTATGGGGCGTAATCCTCAAGAATGGTCATGGTGGGTGGATGCAGCTAAATTACTTATGCAGGAGAAATAGACTTTATATTGCTGATACTCAATGCCATAGCTGCTGTTTGTTTTGGCACCACTCGTAAGAATTGTGCTTATTTGGTATTCTTTTTTTTTTCCACAATTGGAAAAGTTCCTCAACATCGTACCAATAAAAACTAGTTATATAGGTTATGTTCTGTGTACGTCCACGGAGAAATCGTGATCGAATAATACACTAAGCAAGCACAAAAAGATATTGAGTGAGTTGCATTAATATATATAACCTGATAATTGATACATAAATAAATATTCTATATATCTCTGTTTGTTCACACATACTATTACGATCGTTCAAACGTCGGAGTAGATTGCTATAAATATGCAATTAATGTGGAATGTTGGATGAATTGAGGTTATGGTTGAATGAGTTGTTGCAGTGGTACCCATTGTAACCCTGCCACACGATCGATTTGTCAGGTACCCACTGTACAAGGTGAGTTTTTAAGTGAAAGATGAGAAGTGTATGATTTCAATAAAAATCTAGCTATTACTTTTAATTTACAATTTCAGCTTCTAAGTTATACACAGAACACATTTTCATATATCACAAAATTTGTATCCCTTGTCAAAACATGATAAATTGGAATATGCAGAGTCTAGAGAAATAGGTTGCTTTGCTGTGTTTTTACCTTTAGTGGTTCATACAAAAGTTGCTCTCTATACACTAAATAGTGGAGGGCTCTCTATTTTGCCTCTTCTCTTGTTTCGTGCTGGTTCATCTCCATCATCAACTTGCGTTGAGGCTGCTGCTCCTTCTCATTGTAATATAACTAAGATTTTGGTATATAATTAAGGACAACCACCAAAATTAAGAAAAGATGCAAACTGAACTTAACTTAATAGTATTTTCAGCATGCCCCGCAAATGGTGTAATTTTTTCATATGATGCTCATATCAATGAGTCATAGCAGGTTCTTCTTGCACGAAACAGATCAACTAGAAAGAAATAATAAACTTAAGTAAGAGAGTGAGCAGAGCATCACACTAGCCATCTTGGAGTTTGGTTAATCATGAGATCTTTTAGGGACGACTAGAAAACATATATATATATATATATTAATATAGATAGATATAGATTTTTTTATTAATTAATTCATCCACCCACTCAAGCCACTCACTAAAAAAACAATTAGCTAATCCACCTTCTCTTCCTCGATTTTCCTTAATCTCCCTTTCTCTTCAATCCAAATCAACAACATGAAGGAGAAAAAGAAAGACTTGCCATCTCACTCACAATATTAGATTTTAGGCAAAACACCCTTTCGTGCCCTTAACGTTTGCGGTGATTTTCAGTTATGCCCCTAACGTTTCATTTGTGTCAGTTGTGCCCCCAATGTGTAACGTTAGTTTCAATATGACCCCAATTTCAATCATCCATAAAAAAAACACCATTTTCGCACGATTTGAGCTCGGTTTTGATCAGATTTCATATGGGTACTCATTTTCGACTCCTAAGGATCATTTTGCACATGAAAATTTTGAGNCATATGGGTTTTAATTTTCGGACATCACAAACTTGATTCCTTGGATCAATTTCAAAGATTAAGCTCAAGATAGCCCCAAATCCGAAGAAAATCAGACTCGATGAATCCCAAAAAGGACCAAAACGAAATGCAGCAAAACGAAGCATTTTTCTCAAAATTCCCATGTACAAAATGATCCTTAGGAGCCGAAAATAAGTACCCATAAACTCATTTATAAAAAAACTGAAATGAACACGGATCGAAGCTCAAAAGTTCCGAAAAACGGTACACTAACGAGGGTGGGGCATAATTGAAACTAACGTTTCACATTGGGGGCACAACTGACACAAATGAAACGTTAGGGGNTTTGTTTTTGTGGATAATTGAAATTGGGGGCATAATTGAAACTAACGTTTCACATTGGGGCACAACTGACATAAATGAAACGTTAGGGGCATAACTGAAAATCACCGCAAAAGTTAGGGGCACGAAAGGGTGTTTTGCCTAGATTTTATGACAAACACAATATTAGATTCTATCTTCTATTGATTTTGCCAAATATGAAGTCTTCCTTAGCTTTAGAAGGGACACACGTGACAACTTCACTAGTCATCTTTATCAAGCCTTGTTGAAGGCAAAGATTCGGACATTCATAGATGACACACTTAAAAAAGGGCAAGAACTTTGGCCTGTTCTTAAGAAAAAAAATTGAGGAATCAGAGATTTATGTGATTGTTTTTTCAGAGGATTATGCTTCTTCAACATGGTGCTTGAAAGAGCTTGTCAAGATTTTAAAATGCAAGAAGAAATATAAAAGAGAAGTGATACCTGTTTTTTACAAGGTAGATCCATCAAATATTCGAAAGCAAAGTGGGAGTTATGGAGATGCATTCGTCAAACACCAGCATAGATTCAAGAACATATATACAACACAAAGTACGAAGTTGGAAGGATGCCCTAACTCAAGTAGCCAACCTGAATGGATGGGACTCAAAGAATATTAGGTAACTTCGAATGGTTACATTTTATAAACATTTAATTTGTTGGTTGCTTAGTGTTAACTTCTTTCATAAATAAGGTACAATATTTATGTTTGTTTATATGTATATCACTTTTGCTGGCTAGGCCTGAAGCAAAGCTTATTGAAGAAATTGTCAAAGATGTTTTGAGCAAACTAAAGGCTGAACCCTCATGTAATTTTGAAGGATTGGTTGGTATTCATGAACGTGTTAAAGAAATTAATGATGGCAAAAATTACAACCAACTAAAGATATTATACAAGAATAAAAGTGGAAGTGAAATAATGGTTGTAAAATTAATCTTTTACAAAGATAACTCCAAGAATTAATCACAAACGAAGAAGAATAAAGAACCTACCTTGATTCATTGTTATGGATATGAGAGTAACATAATAGAGTTTCTGAAAATTAGCCTGACTTTTCTGATTAACCCCTATATATAACTATCCCACCTTGGGGAACCACAACCCAAAATATACCTAGCCCAAATAGCCTTGACCCATCAAGAAGGTTGGACTTTATGGTTTCTACACATTTTATTTATTTATTTAACTCAGACTAAAATAACATAATTAGTCCATAAATAATAACAATGAGATCAATTAATTAATTGGACTAATTATAAATATTTAATAACCCATTATATACAAATAAAATATCTATATCTATACTATATTATATGGTTTCACCCCTTTATGGTTGGTCAAAATTATTGAATTAAAAAAATAAAAAAGAAAAATAAATTAAATCATCCACTTTCGTCTAGCCCACGTTCTCTCACCCCAAACAAGTTACTTTTGATTTTTATTAATATTTTAAACTCCATAAGAAAAAGGTAAATTACACTTTGGTACTTTATGGTTTGGTCATATTTCACTTTAATTAGTACTCGGTGATTTAAAAAGTGACACTTTAATACCTTGTGATATTCTCTTTTAACAAATTATTTTTAAATAATTATATATTTTACATACAACCGGCACGCAGAGCCTCTAGTATAATATATGAGTTCACCAAATAAAAATTTGCTAACACTTAAAACATTATTGTTATCAATTGTTAGAATTGTTGGAATATGGGGCATGGGTGGTATAGGTAAGAGTACACTTGCCAAAGCTGTATTTCATGATATGAGAGCACAATTTGAGTCTTGCTGTTTTGTTCATGTTAGAGAAGAACTAGAAAGAAATGGATAGGACCAGTTACGAAAAAAGTGCCTCTCTGAATTACTTAAGAATACTACACCTTGTGATGGAGCTTACAAAACATATCGTGTATAAAACATATTAAAGATTCCTTATATACAATTTCTAACTTCTAGTTCTAGACATTCATATATAAACCTCCAATCACCTTTCTAAATCTTCACTATATAAAGTTTAATGGCAAAGATAAATTAGAAGAGCTAGCATATATGATGGAGATCTCGATTTGCACTTTAATTAGAGTGCATGAAAAAGAAATGCGAGAAACTAAAGACTAGTTTTTGCTGTTTGCGTGACAAGGACAGGCATGTGAATGCGCAGATATATATGAAAGAGGCACATATATACATGAGAAAAGTATTGTGTATTATCCTATAAAGTGTACTATGGACAAATAATGTACTATTTGCCTCCTTTTTTTTTTCTGCAAATTCTCACATCAATGAGAGAAGCGTAATTATTGTTATCACATGACTTCTTTCTTCATCATCACCCTTCATAAGAGTTACAACAACATGCAATTGCCCTTCTTCTCCTTAACCACCACTAATACATTTAGTACTCTTTTTAATTTGAATCAAACACACAAGAAATGCCACTTTTATTTTAAATTGTATAAACCTATCCGTGATCTTTTTTAATTGCATGTGTTGTTGCTATCTTAATTTGACCGTTAATTAACCCCCTAACTCTTCATTATAAGTTAAGAAGAATAATATTCTTCGATTCCAGTTACACATCGATCTACATCTGCTCCGTATTAATTTCTTGAGTAAACTAACGATTTGGTCCCTGAAAAAATTACTGAGTTGACAATTCAATTTCTGAAAGATTAAAATGTACAATTTAGTCCCTAGAAGATCAAAACGGTATACTTTTCAGTCCTTAAAAAATTAAAACAGTATACTATTTAGTCTATAAAAAGAACTAATTAGTATACTGTTTTAATCTTTGAGGGATTAAATTGTACATTTCAATTGTTTAGGGACTCAGTTGTTAGCTCAGTGATCTTTCAGGAACCAAATTGTTAGTTTACTCTAATTTCTTCAACTGTATGTTTTTTTCCCCTTATATTATACACGTAAATAAATTAGCTAACCGTACGTTAAAATGAATCGAACAGATGGATTAAGAAGAGGAAAAAAAAAAAGTGCGTGCGAGCGAGTGTTTTTGGAAGCAAGGAAACAAATTAAGATCATGAGTAGGAATAAGTGCAAGAAAATGAATTACACATATAAGAAACAAAATTATGATGAGAGAGATGAGTGAGTGATATATGATTATAATAAGTTAATAAACGCAATTTATAATTCAATTAGCTAGCTAGCCTCTTTGATTCGACATATATATATTTGCAAGCCATGCATGCTTCATTAATTAATTGCAATGGATGTTATGGTGCTACCTAAAATTAAATTTACATATACATACATTTTTTACAGTAATTAACAAGAAGCAACTAACTAACTAGAAATAATCAAAATGATGAGTATGTTGAGTAGTAGTAGTAGTATTAGTAATGTTATAGGGTAGTACATTATCCCTGTGTTTGTTGCAAACTAATTTTGGCGCGAAAACTCTATTACTATTACTAGGGGTATGGGGCGGTGGAATGGATCTAATTAGAGCCCAATTGATATCTTGAAAGAAGGGATGTCTCTTTATTTCCGCCGCCCCTATCCGGCTTCCCATTCTTTTCTTGGGATTCTTCACCAACAGCTTTGAGATGAGGTCATGCGCCTTCACCTTATCCACCAAGTCTTTCCCGCACTCGATCATTGTTGTCTTTGGAAACCGAAGATGCTGTTTGAGGATGTTGCGGAGAGTGTCGTGGTTGGTCCGTCCCTTGAAGGGTGTGATCCCGTACAGTAACTCGTATAGGAATACCCCAAGCGTCCACCAATCCACTGCTGCCCCGTGTCCCTCTCCCGATATCACCTCAGGTGCCAAGTACTCATGCGTCCCCACCATCGACTTCGACCGCACCTTCACCGGTTCCGCCATCACCACCACTTCCTCCTTTTGTCGTCTTCCTTGTTTTTTTAATGAGAAAAAACATGAGAGAAGAGGGTGGTTTCCTAGTAGGAGCTTGGGAACGACGTCGGATTTGAGACAAAGGTCGAAGTCGGAAAGCATGATGTGGCCGTCTTCTCTTATTAACACGTTCTCCGGCTTCAAGTCTCTGTACACTATCCCCATCATGTGCAGATATTCTAGTGCCACCAATGTCTCTGCTGCATAAAACCTGATCCCAAACCATATAATTAATTAGTTTTATTTTGTGGTATCTGATTTTATAAATAATTAATGACGACGTACTTGGCGGCGGAAATGGAGAAGCGGGAGGAAGGCTGACGGAGGCGAGAGGCGAACAAGTCGCCGCGGGGACAAAAGTCAATGAGGAAGCAGGAAAAGTGAGAAGCTTGGAAGTGAGAGTACAAAGTGGGAAGAAAAGGGTGGTCAATCATACACAGTATCTTCTTCTCCATCTCAGCTCTCTCTAACTTGTTCTTCAAGGCCACAGCTTCCATGTCCACCACCTTCATCGCCAACAAAACGCACTCATCATCATCACTCTGTGTCTGACGTGGCAGCTGACAAAGATACACGTTGCCAATGTCTCCGCTGCCCAGCCGCCGCACCACGGTTAAGTCCTCCAGCCCCACCGACGACCACGACGACACGGAGCTGTTGCTGCTGCTGCTGCTGACGTGTGTGGAGGCCATGCTGCTGCTTCTTCTTCTTCCGGGATATAACATACCATCTACCTCTCACGTCACGCTATATATATATATATATATATTACTCACACTCATTCCCTATTATATATGTGTAAGCTAAGCTAGGGTTCATATATATAGCAATTGGTAGCTACCACATGCCAGCGTGGGAGACCGATGAGAATTTGTTGATGACGTGGACCCGAATTTGCTACTCGCTAATTAGTTGCTACGTATATAAGGCGATATTCAAACTCCCAACACTTACTTAATTACCTAGTGAGTTCAACCACTAAACTATGTTAACTCAATTTTACTTTTGCTAAATACAATGCATGGCACATATGATATTTTTATATATATATTTTGGCCTGAACATATGATATTTATATACAATAACCACCGGTCAACAAATTAATTAAAAGCATGCACCCTATTGTTATGTACAATTATTAATTACACATTCACACACACATATATATATATATATATATATGGTTACATATGAGTCATATCTAATTTTGTACAGATTATATATTCTTGTCTTTAACCGCCAAATAACCGATGGTAATTTACCCTTGTTATTATATAGAATCTTGCTACCTAGCTATATGTCTAGCTATGTCACTCTTTTTCAAAACGTACACAAAAGGAATCGATTTTATCAGAATGAGAGGCTACAAGGCAATTAGTTAGGTTATATCGTAGCTAGTAGAACAAGAATGTTAACCTAATCGTTTTTTTTTCCTCAAAGAAAAGAAAAGTTGTCAAAAGTGGAACAGTGAAGATTCCTTGGGGATTCTGTTTTCTGGTGGCGCCCCGAAGCATAGGGTTCAAAATGAATGTTTTGTTTTGATAGCAACCATGAAAATATATACATCTTTTTATGAGTGGGTCAATTTTACATATATAAATATATCTTGACGATCTCGATTTTGTTTAAAACTTTTTGATTAGGCATTAAGGAGTAGAAAGCTACGGTTTTGTGGAGAGGCATGCCAAAAACAGAGTAATCAGAGGGACCAAAGGCTGACCAAGCCACTAAGCCTTGTTCTTTCAAAAAGAGACTTCCAAAAGGGAATGTCCATCATTCATTCATATAATATAATTAACATTGTAACTTGTACTTCATCTCCTTTATTTTACATTATCTTTTTTTATATTATATTATATTGTGCATGTCATGAGAGAAAAGGCACTAACAAGGTTAAATAAATTTTTTTTTGGTAAAGAAGCATAAATACAATCGTTCAGATCCAATTACAACAACATAGAAAAAACCAAATAACAACAACAGAAAATTATAGACAACAAAAGACAGATTCAAGAGAGCAATCAAAAAACTCCATCTAAAGAGGCTTCTTCCTCGACATTTTTTTAAGGGCTTCTTACATTTCCTATTTCCATGAAGTCATGGTAAAATAAGAAGAATAAGAAGGGAGGAAGGGATTAAAAACAATAAAATGATTTAATTGGATCAATTTATTGATCTGGTAACTCGATGGTTGGATAAGTACTAGCTAGCTAGCTAGTAGTTATTGTAACCCTTAACTAGTTCAATGACCAATAGGGTTTCTAAACATCATTATATTTTTACTCCTACAAATGAGGATGAGAGGAAAATAATAAAAACAAAATAAATTAATTAAGGGCCCGTTTGATTTCCTTCCTTGAAAATAATTTTATTATTTAAAAAAAACTAAGAAAAAACATGTTTGATGACATTGTTGAATTTTTAAAGTTTTAAAATTCAAAATATCAAATATTATTTTTAAAACCTAAAAAGCAAAAAATTACTAAGAGACTTCTAAAATCTCAAAACAATTTTTTTAAAAAAATATTCTTAAATTAAAGATAAGAATCAAACAGGTCCTAATATTTAAAAATAAAAAATAAAGAGAAGAAGACAAAACTTGAACAAGAAATTGCCAGGGATGGATCGAAATATATGGTACACAATGACACGTGTAAAATTTATTTGAACTACTTATTTTTATAATATTTTTCAAATTCTATCAGATATGTCAAATTTAAGAAGAGTAAAGTTGAGAAGTAGATTCTGTATGCTAACTTTAAGCTAATTTTTAATATTCAATTTTTCTTATTTTGCCTTTTTAATTCTTATGTTTTCCCACAAATGAAATGGTTCAAAAAGAATCCCTTTCACTTTTCCTTCCCCAACATTATATTCTATATATATATATATATATATCTTATATACATTTGTTATGTGTAACTGAGTTCCTTATCTATTAATACCAAGACAAAACCAGTGATGCCAATAACACATAACAAACCTTCATTATTTCAACTTAATGTTAATTCTTAAGTGCAATTTTCTAGGGCTGCATCATGGTTACATGCATGCAAATTGAATTGAAATTCTGATATCTTCTTAATTAATTAAATTTGTATTATTTTTTATTATTTTGGGAAACTCTTGTGGACGTCGACTTTGAAATTTATATGATACAAAATCTCCTATATATATATATTGTGTTTGCTTTTATTTAATATTAAAATAAAAGTGCTCTTTTATAAAGTCGATGGTCAAAAGTCCCCGGTCTTTACGTTTAAAGCATTCTGTATGTATCGCATTTGAAGACTTTAGACTATTTTTCCGAATCACAAAGCAAAGCTAGCTAGTAGCATGCAAACGACATCGTAAACTCTTCCTTAATGTTTTTTGAAAATTTGATCATTGATTCTAATTATTGACTATGGTGACATCTTTCTTGTTTCAAACTCGAATATAATATGATTAAATTAAAGTTACGAGTTAAATTTAATGAGTTTTTTCTTTGTCTAGTTGGAGTCATCGGCAAAATGAGGTCAAAATGAACATAAAATCAAGCTCGAAAATAGGTCACTTGTTTCTTAAATTTGGTCATAGTTCTCTCGTTTCAGTTTGAATGTAACATATAGAATTAGAGCCACAAGTTACTTTTAACGAATTCTTTATTTGTTTAGTTAATATCGTTAACAAATGAGATCAAATAGTATTTCAAAAGTTAATATTAATATTTTAATCAGGAAATTCATTTTTAAAATATTATTTAACTTTATTTAGTAACGAACAAAAATAACTCGAATATTTAGACTACTGCTTTTGATGTTCTAAGGAACGTGTGAATACATTAATTACCATTTACTGATTTACCACCACCTGAGAGCTTAAACTTGTCTTCGAACTGTGAGAAAATTCTCTTTTGAGTAGTTCAATAGAATATATATATATATATATATATATATAGCTTAAAGGCACACACGTTGATCCTTTTAACTTTCAAATAATTATCTTTCCATAGCATTTAATTAGAATTTATGGGCTATTATAATTAATCCCACTTGTTGTTAAAGGCATCAAATTCCCTCACTTTTATGACTTCAATCCATATAATCAGACAAGAAAGATCACCATATCCATATCTGTTTCTAGAGTACACTAGCTGTCATCACTTGCGCCATTTCATTCATGATGCCGATTTTGTGGACCCATCATGAGGGAGATGATTGTGGGTGCATGATGTATATATATTATATAAGTAAGAAATTATATTCCCTATCATTAGGTTCTTAAAATTGATCTCTTAATTTAAACGACATTTAAGAAAAAAGTTAGATTTGACTTCTGATGTATCATTTTATTATTTATTATTAATATTTTTTTATAAAAATTACATAAATTTCAAAAAAAGTTATGTATAACATAATACTTTATAAATTATATATGATTCTCGGACGATTTCAAATTACATTTATATAGAAGTGGATCCCCTATAGTAAGCAAGTGATAAATCATGTAAACTATGAGATGTTGACCTTTCATTGTACTGAATTTGTTTTAGATTTAATGGAGGGATGAGGTCTTTACTTTATCACTTTCTTACTTTAGCGGACTGCTTTCATAGTTAGATGTGGTTCATTATGAGATGCTTCTGCTAATTGTTGTTTACCACTTTCCTACAAAAAAAAATTATATCAAAATATCACATATGATCTATTTATGGAAAAATACATTCTTTTTTATTTTGAATATAGCTAGCTAGGCGCATTAGAAGAAACAAGTATGAACATGCAACTTTAAACATGATTCAAGGGCGCCAAACCAAAATTGAAAATTTCATTAGTCAAATGTGCTAGATTCAATTTCAATCTCAAATATTGGCGCTGAGAATTATAGTATAGTAATTTTTAAGCTTTTAATGAGAGAGAAGAATATGTTTTAACAATTCAATAATTTAATATATTAAATAAATATATAAAGTTAGTCATATATTAAATATAATAATATATATTATAATATATTAAATATATTAATTTATATTATATATAATATATTATATATGTTTTTTCAATTTAGTAATTTAATTAATTAATTATCTAACTTACCAATTTGTAAATTAAAATTCATTAATCTTATATTTCTAACCAACAATAATATATATAATCTTTTATATAATATATTAAAGAAAGGCTATTCACCTCCTTTAATTTTGACTTTTTTTCACTCTTAAATAATTTACTAAATAATATAACTTAAATAGCAATATATATATACTAAAATAAATTTTTTTATAATCTAATTTTAAATATTAAAATATTCCTATATCTAATTTACCAACCAAAATACTGACCAAATAGTAGTTGATCATTTGGGGCAAATGACCAATTGCTTTTCGATTGGAAATCGGTTGTCAATTTAGTGGTAGTACAATTTGACCAATCGAATGATGGTTGGTCAATGAGAGAGAAATATAGTTTTCTTTTCGGTTGCAAATTGGTAGGTGCTTGCGGTTGGTTTTCACCCACATTCTTGTAGTGGTCTAACCATTTTTGTGTATGTGATGGATGTTATATATATATATATGTTTATCCTTTTTTCTTCCCAGATAGATATGTACGTATATATCCTTGTTCTCTGTATTTTTTTTTTATGATGAGTATCATTCATTTTTTAATTTTTAGATAGTTTTGTTTAAAATATTGTTATATATATTAAATGTAAACATTTCTGACAGAAATTCAATCCCGTGCTCGCTATTTTATAAAAATTAATCCTTTGTTAGACCCAACTATATATATACATGTATATACACTGAAAATCTTATCTCTTCAACTTTTGGTTGCGATATGAGGCAGCAGGCTGAGCATGAATATTAATAGTGAAATTGCAGTGTGTGTATATATATATATATATTGTAGCTAGAGTGACAAATAATATAGGAGTTAAGACTCAAAGCCTCCAGCAATATAATTGACCATTTGACCCATAACATTCTTCTCCCCCTGCCTCGAAACAAGACATCAAATGCGTACCCACCAAAATCTTTATCATGGCTATCTTTAATTTGTCACTATTAATTCTGAAACGGAAAAGGATATTATATATATATATAATACACTAATATTGGAACAAAAAAATATCAATAATAATTAATAAAAAGAAAACGCACACACATCCATCCACTATTCATGTTGTTCTCATATGGCTGACCATTGTATGTGTTGTAAGACATGTCTCTAATAAGGTTATTGTTGAAATGATTTTTTGTTTAAATAATGGAGTTTTGAAAAAGGTGTTGTGATGAGATTGTACACGTGTTTGGTCAGCAAATCATTTGATAAACTCTTGTCAATATTTGAGGATTATTTGTATTTGGCCACTAACGTACTCTTTAAAATAAATATGTTTATGATTGTTGAATAAATAAAAATGGTATGTATTTAGAAATGTGGTTAGACGAAATTAAAAAAAGTTAGAAATTTTATGGTATAAATTGGTGATTTTGAACGAGTATATATTGTTTTTGATACAGAATAGTCGATTTGGCATCTATAGACCGACCTCCCTTGTAGCCTCATCGCATGGGCCGAGCTCACAGACCGACCTTCCACAAGGCTCCATCTGTGCCAACTGACCTTATCCTCAACAAACTGACTTAGGTATCGCAGCTGGTAGGACCCCTAGTGTAACAAACCTACGTCCTAGAAGCCTAGAATAGGGCCCACTAGTATAACAAACCTATCCCTGGAGGGCTAGAGTGGGGTCCACCACCTATACCCTTTCTCCCCTGGCCTCCCGAGCCTATATGAGGACCCCCAGATAATAACTGCACACACACTTTTTTATATGTCTACTCTTACTCTGCCGAAATACTTACTGAATCGTCGGAGACTCTTCTGGGGATTAAACCTCATCGGAGTGTGTTGCAGGTCCGGCGGATCGTGGTCGAGTACAGGAGGTGATATTAATTTTTAAAGTTCCTACTACCAAATAGAAACTCCAATTTTAACTTTTTTGCTTCTATTAAAAAACAATTTACTGATTGATAGAAGCTTGGCAAAAATGATCTATGATCTTTTTTTCTTAAACAATACAAAGTAATTTTTTTAAAACAAAATAATAATAGTAAGCAGCTGCCGTACATCGCTCAAGAAGCTTGATCAAATTCTTAAGAAAAAAACCTCAGTTTGTTAGAATGAAAAATGCATTGGAGTTGTGCTTTAATGAGAGAGTTTAGAGAACTATATGTTTAAGAATTATTTTCAGAATGCCTTTTTTTTGTTTAAACATGTGACATTGTTCCTAATATTAATTAACTTTTAAACTATAGTTTAGTTTTATTTTCTTGGACTATATATGTAAATATTTCACTACACTTAATTTGTAGTTGATAACTGCACACGGCACACCCATATAAGAGTTTGCAAAGATGTCTTTTTGATTGATAGTTGTTAGTACATAGTAGTTTGTGATGGTTTGGAGAGATTTTTTTTTGGGGTCAAAGTGTAATTTTATTCCCTTGTCTTTGGAGTAAGTTGCAATTTAACCTTTTATTTTTTATTTTTGTGGCAACTTGCAATTTTGGTCCTCTAATATTAAGTTTTTCAATAGTTTTATTCTTTAATCTTAATGACTGAATTTGCCCGTATATATTTCATTTCAAGTTCAAATATATAAAGAGTCTCGAGATACACATTACTTTTGACAAGTCCTTTGTCAAATTGGAATCATTAGCAAATAATGTCAAATTAGGCTCTGAAAGTGGGTCATTCATCTCACACTTAAATAGACAAAGTTGATTATATCTCTCGTGTTTCAAGTTCGATTAGAGCTCTTGATGAATTATTTTTCAGTTGGAACTCTCAGCAAATAAAATCAAATCGAGTTTGAAAATTGTTCTTGAACCAAAAAGTAAAAAATTATGAAAAATTACTTTGAAACCCGATTTCACCTCATTTCTCTCTCTAAATATGAACGTCCTTTTCAAGGAAAAATTGAGTTATATATATATATATATATATTTATATAGTGAAATGGACATAAACAACCAAACTTTCTGATCTAGATCGTTATCTTCGATCTCTGTACAATAATTAGCAGTATTCAGTGAACAAAGCATACGTGGCCAATCTGATAACCCTCTCTGCAAGGCCTTGTAAGTTGTATCAAGAATTAGTCTTTATAAAAAAAAAAGAAGTGGAAAATGAAGAAAAGGGTATATAGTGCAGTGACTAGTGAGTTGTGTGACCTGTGACTGTAAGCATATATGTATTATAAAAATATACATATATATATATAAGTTAAAAGAATGGGAAAGCATAAAATTGAGTGAAAAGTGGAGGAAAGAGAGAAGGACACGTAGGGATGCAAATACCGGAAAAACTGCAGATGCAGTAGCATTATGCGATCTTGAAATTAATTAATAATGTCGTACGTACATTATTATTTTTAGCGTTGAGACTCAGAGAGTGATGCTTGAGACATATAATCATGGGACCTTCTGTTCATTCATGGCCTCCAACACAGACACAAACCTATTCTTGTTTTCTTGTTTCTTTGGTGCTTCTCTTGTGTTTCACACTTCTCAATTAATTCTTTGCTTTTTTTGTTTTTCCTCCCCCAAAAAGAATTGCATATATCCAAAGCCCTGCATATGCATCCTGGTTTTCCGACAGATCAACTTCACAAAAATTTTCTGTCTGTGATTAGGATCAATATATATCAAGTGAAAATAAGTAGCAATTTTGAAAGACTCTTAATCACACAGACACTCTCACTACTCAACTCAACTATGCACCAGAACCAGATTCCTTTAAAGAACAACAACAACAACAACAACAACAAACATTTCCAACTTGGCGTATAATATGTGATAGAGTAGGACCCAATGGACCTTGGTAAAGTAAGGTCCAAAGGGTCACAGAGTATAGCAAGGCCCAATAGGCCTTAATAAAGCAAGGCCCAAAGGTCCTACAGGCTAAGGACCAAGCGATCCATCGCTCGGATACCAGGAAGACCGATCGGAGGAGCAGATGACCTGAGCAGCCCTGGGAAAGGGGGACCACAAACATAGTGGAGACACACGAGCTGACAGTCCCAGGCCTACGTAACAAACCTAGGAGGATAATGGACTAGGTCGCAGGCCTAGGCAGGGCAATTCCCCTTTTCCCTATTATAAATAGGAGACCCGCAAAGTGAAAGGTAAGTTGATTAGATTAAGATATTACTGTTACTCTGCCGGGATTCTGACTTAGCCATCGGAGGCTCTTCTGGGGACTAAAACCCCCATTGGAGTTATCCTTGCAGGAATCAGGAAGGAGATTATCTGGAGCAGGGGCAGGATATCTATCAATTGGCGCCGACTGTGGGGATAACTGGACAAATAGCCGTGTTCCCTAGTAATAATAGTGAGCTGTGATTGAACGAAGAGTGATGGAGGAGGAGGGTGGAGTAGGAGTTGGAGAGAACCCACAGGAGAGAGTCCCTAATGAAGGGCGACGGGAGTCTGTTGATGTCTCCACGCTACAGGCACCAAGCCCTGATCAGGCCCTCGCGGCGTTGAAAGGAGCAAAGGAAAGACTCGGGGCGAAGCCTCCGAGGAACACCCCCAGCCCTCTCGCACGGATTGAAGGAGAATCTGTTCCTAACCCAGGACAGAACCTTCCTGGTCAAGCGTCAGCACCAGTCCCTGCAACATACGACGAGATCCTAGCACAACTTTTCCGACAACAAAGGGAAAAGGACGAGGAGCTGCAACAAATGAAGGACAAGCTCAGAGAGATGGAGACGGTAATGGAGCATTCCATTCGTTCCCAACGGAATACCCGTTCGCGTCCAGAGTCGAAAGGAAATACACGCAACTCCCGCGGTAATAAGGGCAAAACAATCCAAATCTCAGAGGAAACAGAGGAAAGTGAGAATTCCTCCAAGGAACGTCAGGACAGTCAAGAGTTCTCCGAGGATGAAGGAGAGGTGACGTCTAAAAAAGGGGGGGCCAGAAAAGAGAGTAAGTCCCGCTACCCCTTCAGTGATGATATCATGGCTTTCACCATGCCAAAGTTGCGCATACCCGCTTCTTTGCCTCGCTATGATGGGCAGACTGATCCATTGGCGCACCTTAACTCCTTCAAAGCTGCGATGATATATGCGGGGGCGAAGGACGAAGTGATGTGCCGAGCGTTCCCCTCCACCCTTGACGGGGATGCACAGTTGTGGTTCTCCGATTTGCCAGATGGAAGCATATCAAACTTTGGACAGTTGGAGAAGGAATTCGGAAACTACTTCGCCACCAGCAGAACCATTAAAAGAACGTCTCACTGCCTGAAGAACATCGTTCAAGGGGAGAACGAATCTCTTAAAGACTTCCTGGTGAGGTTTACAGGGGAAGCTAGACACATCCAGGGACTCAAGCACGAGGTAGCTCTAAATTACCTCACGGATAACCTGCGAAGTCGCCTTTTCTGTTGTTCCATAACAAAGAAACCCCCGAAAAGCATGGCTGACCTGCTGAAAAGGTCATCCAAGTATATAGCATTCGAGGAGGTAGAACTCTCGAAAAGAGGCCAGAAGGAGAAGAAAGACAAGGACGAAAGAGACAAGAGGCAGAGATCCCCGAACCCGGGCCGCGGCGACAGGAGGGGGAAGAAAGAAAGGCCCCCCCGTCCAAAGTATGGAGCATACACGACGTTGAATAAGTCACCGGCGAGGATATTAGAGGAGGTCAGAAATCTCAATGTGCTAAGGTTTCCCCATGTCAAGCCATCCCCTCCTAACGCGGACCAGAGTAAGCGGTGCGATTTTCACCAGCAGTATGGGCACGATACTAATGATTGTTCGACGTTGAGGAGTCAGCTAGAAGACTTGGTTCAAGAAGGAAAGTTAAGGCACTATGTGGATCGACCACGGGAGGAGAGAAGAGGCAACGGTCGGAACTTTAACCGGACGACCCAGCAAGGTCCGACAGAGCGCCCCAGAGCATCGAACAATCCGGAACCACTCTTGCAGGGCCATGTAACTGGGGTCATCAATGTGATAGCAGGAGGAATCACGAAAGGAACAGAGTCGGATCCACATTCCAGAAAGAAACATGTTCGGTCGGTCATGAAGTTGGAATACCAGAATAAGCGTCATAAGCCTAGTGAGCCAACCCCCTCGATCACGTTCACAGACGAGGATTTTATGGGGCAGGACCCAAACCACGAGGACCCGATGGTGATAACGGTGACAGTGAAGGCGGTGGGGGTCTTCACGGTGAAAAGGGTTTTGGTGGATCAGGGCAGCTCGGCGGACATCCTATACTACGACACGTATCGGCAGTTGGGTTTTCCGAACGAATTAATGAAAGAGTTCGACGGCAATTTGGTAGGATTCTCTGGAGTCCCGGTGTCAGCCTTGGGAGTGGTGAGGCTGTGGGTCACGATCGGCAGTAACCCACTCTTCCGAACAGTCGAAACCGACTTCATTGTTGTCAAAGCCCCATCGGCCTACAACGCGCTCTTGGGAAGGCCGACCTTGAATAAATTGAAGGCAGTAGTGTCAACCAGCCACTTAGTAATGAAATTTCCGGTCGGGGAAAAGGTGGGGTCGGTCCATTCCGATCAGAAGGAAGCACGTTCGTGTTACGCGGCAAGCCTTGCAAAGACCATCCACCCGACCGGAGGGAAAAGAAGAGCGGAAGAAGTTCAAGCCGTTACGAACGTTAAGACAGCAGAGATAGTGGACATGAGATATGAAGCGGAAGGCTCGAGACCAAAGCCAATGGAAGATACGGAGACGTTCGCGTTGGGACAGGACGATAGACTTGTAAGGATCGGGTCAGAAATGCCAAACCCGTTGAAGGACCAGGTAAAGGATATCCTCAGCACTTTCAAAGAGGTCTTCGCCTGGTCCCCGGCGGACATGCCAGGAGTTGATAGGGATCTCATATGCCATCATATACCGACGGACGGGAGCAGGCCGGTTCGCCAGAAGAAGAGGAGCTTTGGAATAGAGAGGCAGCAGGCTATCAAAGAAGAAGTGGAACGCCTTTTGGAAGCAGGATTCATCCGGGAAGTCCAGTACCCGGAATGGCTGTCCAATGTAGTTCTAGTCCGTAAGGCTGACAATAAGTGGAGAATGTGTGTGGATTTCACCAATCTGAATAAAGCTTGCCCTAAAGACTCTTATCCGCTTCCAAGCATAGACGAGCTGGTGGATGGGTCATCCACACATCAAATATTAAGTTTCCTAGACGCCTTCTCAGGATATAATCAGATTAAGATGAACAGACAGGACGAGGAGAAGACATCTTTCATCACTGAGTATGGCACCTTCTGCTACACGGTAATGCCGTTCGGTCTAAAGAATGCCGGTGCAACCTACCAAAGGATGATGAACACGGTGTTCAAGGATCAAATCGGAAGAAATATGGAAGTGTATGTGGACGATATGGTGGTCAAGAGCAGGACAATGGAGGCTCACGCCGACGATCTCCGAGAGGTCTTCACGGTGCAGAGGAGACACAACATGCGCCTGAACCCCAAGAAGTGTGTTTTCGGGGTAAAGTCGGGGAAGTTCTTAGGTTTCATGATAACACAGAGGGGGATAGAGGCTAATCCGGAGAAGTGTCAAGCGATCCTCGATATGTCCCCTCCGAAGAACATTAAGGAGCTGCAAAGGTTGAACGGAAGGGTTGCCGCCCTGAACAGGTTCCTCTCGAAATCCTCAGACAAGAGTTTACCTTTGTTCAGAATCCTAAAAAAGCAGGAAGGTTTTCACTGGGATGCTCAATGTCAAAAGGCTTTTGAAGAAATCAGGAGGGCCGTAGCCTCCCCTCCAGTGCTAACAAAACCATCCAAGGATGAAGCACTCATCATATACCTGTCGGCCACAGAGAAAACAATAGGGTCAGTGCTAGTCGTAGAGAGGGAGGAGGGCCAACGACCGGTGTACTTCACGAGTAGGGCCCTTCACGGCCCGGAGCTGCGGTACAAGCGGATAGAGAAGTTAGCGTTGGCTCTATTGATGTCTTCCAGGAGACTCCGGCACTATTTCCACCAGCACACTATCATAGTGAGGACTGATCAGCCCTTAAAGACAGTCCTGGACAAGCCCAACTTAGCTGGAAGGCTAAACAGTTGGTCCGTGGAACTCACACAATTCCATATAGAGTATGAGCCGAGGAGGGCCATCAAATCGCAAGCTCTGGCAGATTTCGTAACAGAGATGACCCCTCAGGAGGAAGCTCCGGCCCCGCAAGCAAGGGTGTGGCAGGTTGCTGTCGACGGATCATCCGGAAAAAATGGGAGCGGAGCCGGGGTTACAATTACTACCCCAGAGGGAGTTGTCATCGACCAAGCTTTACAGTTGAATTTCAAAACCACGAATAACCAGGCAGAATATGAGGCCCTGATCGCAGGACTGAAGCTAGCAAGGGAGCTGGGTGCAGTAGAGGTGGAAGTCAGCAGTGACTCGCAGCTAGTGGTAGGGCAATTGAACGGGGAGTATGAGGCAAAAGAGCCATCCATCATCAGATACATGGTAAAGGCAAAGCAGCTGATAGAGGGATTCGAGCGAGTAACCCTGCAAAGGATTCCCAGGTTACAAAATGATAGAGCCGACTCCTTATCTAAGTTGGCCAGTGCATACTCGCGATGTGGGCAGTCCCCCATCCTAAAATCGTCTTTAGAGACGCCTAGCATTGAGGAGGAGGAAGTGTTAGCAGTCGAAGAGCAGAGCCCGGACTGGAGAACCCCCATCAAGGAGTACCTAATGAACAAAACCCTCCCGCAGGAGGAATCTGAAAGTAAGAAGGTAATGCGTAGAGCATCCAACTATGTACTGGTTGAGGGAATGTTGTATAAAAAGGGGTTTCTAGGCCCGGCACTAAGATGCGTCATGCGTGAGTCCGAAAGAAGCAGCGTACATATTAGAAGAAGTTCATGGAGGAATATGCGGCTCCCATCAAGGCCCAAAGGCTTTGGTTAGAAAAGCAATCTTGTCAGGGTACTATTGGCCAACTATGATGGCGAAGGCGAAAGAATGGGTGAGGAAATGTGAACCATGCCAAAGGCACGCACATCTAAAACACTCCCCCCAGTCAGAGTATTGCAGCATCACGATAGCCTGGCCGTTTCATACTTGGGGCATGGACATCCTGGGTCCTTTTCCTCAAGCGACGTCCCAAAGGAAATTTCTCCTAGTAGGCATCGATTTGTTTACGAAGTGGGTGGAGGCGGAGCCCCTGTCGTCGATAACTGCTCAGAAAGTTAGGAACTTTGCATGGAGGAACATCATTTGCAGGTACGGGATACCGCAAGCTTTTCTGACAGATAATGGAACTCAGTTCGTAGGAAAGGAGTTTAGGAAATTCTGCGAAGGGTTAGGGATTGTGATGAAGCATACATCGGTGGAGCATCCCTCCACGAATGGGCAAACAGAGCTTGCAAACCGTATAATCCTGGAGGGTTTAAAAAGAAGATTGGGTAAAGCGAAAGGAAATTGGATAGAAGAGTTACCATCTGTTCTCTGGGCGTACCACACCACCCCCCAAACCTCCACAAAGGAGACACCTTTTCGTCTGGTGTATGGGCACGAGGCTATGATCCCTCTAGAGGTGGGGATGATCTCCGAAAGAATCGCTCAAGATGAGGAGAGGCAGAATCGAGAGAATCTGCAGGTGGAGCTGCATACCCTAGAAGGGATTAGGGAGCAAGCAGCAATCAAGATGGACGAGTACAAGAGGAAGGTGGCAAGGTACAGGAACAGAAATGTGAAGTCCATGTCTTTTGAACAAGGTGAACTAGTACTGAAAAGGAGGGTGGTGACTCCATCGTCAGAAGGAAAGTTGGCAGCAGGTTGGGAAGGCCCTTTTAGAGTCAAAGAAGCAATACCAGGAGGAGCATACCGACTCGAATGGTTGAGCGGCCGGGAAGTGCCACGAACATGGAATGTTGCAAAGCTAAGGAGATATCACGCTTAGAGGAATGCCTATTATAGGAAGACAAGAAGGACGTTATGTTGTCCAAGTAGAAGAGTAGGCTTTCTGTTTCACAAAAGTAGGTTTATTTTCTTTTCCTGCGTGTGTTCGGGATTAAAAAGTAAAGCAATATATGGGTTATCAATCAAAGGGCCATCAGAGCCCACCCTTCCGGGCACACGCATATCAAAGAATCCTCTCAGAGCAGAAATGGTCCGAGACCGCAAAAAACGCCGATCCCAGATCTAGCGCGTAAAGACGGTCCGAGACCGCAAAAAACGCCGATCCTCGATCTAGCGCGTAAAGACGGTCCAAGACCGCAAAAAACGCCGATCCCAGATCTAGCGCGTAAAGACGGTCCAAGACCGCAAAAAACGCCGATCCCAGATCTAGTGCGTAAAGACGGTTCAAGACCGCAAAAAACGCCGATCCCGGATCTAGCGCGTAAAAGCGATCCAAGGTCGCAGAAAACGCCGATCCCAGATCTAGCGCGTAAAAATGGTCCAAGACCGCAAAAACGCCGATCCCTGATCCAGCGTATAAAAGACGGTCCAAGACCATAAACCAGCCGGAGAGGGGATATCCCCCAATCATGGAGAGTATCCGGAAAAGGATAACCAGCCGGAGAAGGGATATCCGCCAATCCGGGAGAGTATCCGGAAAAGGATAACCAGCCGGAGAGGGGATATCCCCCAATCATGGAGAGTATCCGGAAAAGGATAACCAGCCGGAGAAGGGATATCCGCCAATCCGGGAGAGTATCCGGAAAAGGATAGCCAGCCGGAGAGGGGATACCCGCCAGTCCTGGAGAGTATCCGGAAAAGGATAACCAGCCGGAGAGGGGATACCNCGCAGAAAACGCCGATCCCAGATCTAGCGCGTAAAGACGGTTCAAGACCGCAAAAAACGCCGATCCCGGATCTAGCGCGTAAAAGCGATCCAAGCTCGCAGAAAACGCCGATCCCAGATCTAGCGCGTAAAAACGGTCCAAGACCGCAAAAACGCCGATCCCTGATCCAGCGTATAAAAGACGGTCCAAGACCACAAACCAGCCGGAGAAGGGATATCCGCCAATCCGGGAGAGTATCCGGAAAAGGATAACCAGCCGGAGAGGGGATACCCCCCAATCATGGAGAGTATCCGGAAAAGGATAACCAGCCGGAGAAGGGATACCTGCCAATCCTGGAGAGTATCTGGAAAAGGATAACCAGGCCAGAGAGAGAATATCCACCAGCCCGGGGAGGTGCCCGGGAAAGGATAGTCAACGTTGTCAACTGGAAAAAGGATATCCGCCAACCCTTGAGAGTATCCGGGGAGGGTTAACCAAACCACGGTGTGGAAGAAGGGTATTCGCCAATTCCTTTAGTTGACAACCAATGTGGTCGGTTGGAGGAAAGACATCCGCCAACCCTGACGGACATTCGGAAAGGGGTAGCTAAGTTGCCCCGTAGGCGGGAATACCCGCCAGCCCCGAAGAATATCCGAGGAAGGGGAGTCGGCGTTAGCATACGGCTAGAGGGTATCCCTCGGTCCAAGAGGGCGTTCGGGGAGGAGTAGCCAGTGATACCACCAACTCTCTCTTTTCTCCATCCGCGACATCCGAAGGGATTTTATTTACATGGATATAAAAAGTGGCACAGCGAAAAGGCGTTTAAATTTCATTAACGAACAGGATACAACCACTGAAAAAAAAAAAAAAACAAAAAACAAAACAATGACAACGAGAAAAATGAAGAAAATGGAGAGCCAACCCCTTAAGGAAATGAAAGGACGCTGCACGAACGATCAGGGCACGGATGGCATAAGACCCTTAGACTCTGAGCAATCCCCGCGTGTGTCTCACGAGCAGTCACCCTCACGTCCATAAGATTACGGTATAATACAATGCTCCCCCCAGTGTCCCAAAATTCAATGGGGCTTTGCACAAATTGAAGAAAAGACTGAGGACATCGCCAGGACTGCACGCGGGTATCTAGCAAAATGGCAACCTCGAAGTCTCCGTGGCAGAGCAAGCTTTCCAAAAGAACTCCGCGTTCAGCGGTCAGACCTCCCATGTTCCAAACGACAACCCCATAGGTATCGTTAACAGAGGAGGGGATGGGGCCGTTGTGAACGTGGGGATAACAGTTAATGAGCCCAGAATAGCGAACGAAGGGCGTTTCGTTCGCGGAAAGCCGATACTGGATCATGCCATTTATTTCTATATCCAAGAAGCAACCGTGAGAGTCAACCAGGATAATGAAACATCCCCCTCCCCGATTGGAGAAGGATGTCCTTCTTGAGAAGCCCACTCGAGCTCTCAGATGAGTGAAGCGGGGCTCCACTGGGCGAGGATCCATGTTTGGTAGGGGAAAAGTTCTTAACAAAAGACGTAGGCGATACTAGGAGGAGAATTCTGCAAGAAGATGGAGGGAAAAGGGGGATATAAGTAGGGGAAAGGATAACAAATGACCGGAAAGGACGCATTAATGAGGCCATAAAAGTCACGCCAACCGTACAGAAAAAGAGAGAAAGCGCCTCGAGCCCAGAGCCAGAGCAGAAGCTTTATGCAGAAAGGATTTTCTTGGGAAGGAAAAAGCTCCATAGGGCTGACAGGACGGGCATGCGTGACGGACAGTAAATAAATGCTGGTCCCCGATCGGTCTCAGATCAGGCAAGCAGTAGTTTCAAATCAAGCGAAACGAAACAGTTTCCGAACAAAGGAGCGCCGGTCCGTAAGCAAGCACGCTGGTGACTTCGAGTAATTATATGTAAATACACGCATAGGTAGTTATATGCAAATACACGCATAAGCATATATAAAAGCAGGAAGAAGAGGAAGAAAGGGGGAAGGGGAATTCATGATTGTGCTTAATAGATTAATATTAAAAGCTCAGCCCAGAATTTGGCTGGAGGTTACAAAATAAAATAAACAGAACCAACTTCAGAGATTTCTCATGTAGCGACAAACCCTGTTAGGGCACCAATGGGCACTCAGGGACAAAGAAAAGGCATCGTGATGAGCGACATGCACGTCCATATGGCTCTTCCACAAGACGACTATCCCACCATGGCCTCTCCCTTCAACAATAGAGGGTTCTACTACCTCCCACTCGTCAAAGCCCCAGGAGCGAGCTACTTCGCCAAGAGAGACTCCCAGCGAGGTAATAGTATCTGCTAACACCAAAACATCATAGGGGTGGCGGTCCATCACGCTCCGAATGACGAAGGAAGCCTGAAGGATCCCCCCTACTCTCCAGACAAGGACGTTGAACGTCTCCAAGGCGCTATCAAAGATGTGTGCATTATGGTCAACTGAGTGACCGGTGCAACTCCCGGGAAGAGTGTGGAAGCGGCAGCGGTAGAAAATGCTGCTTAACCGGGTAGCGGGAGAAGACAAACTGTGAATAGTGAGAGATTCAATCAATTCAAGGTGGAAGGTATTTCCTACAGCAGGGACAATAAGATGAACTCCCCTTAGGGTGTGCCGGAGGTCGTTGCTAGAGACCAAGGCAGTAGCCTCTAGAACGGGAAAGTTCGTGAACGACGACGAAGAAGACATCTGGCCCTTAGAAGAAAAAGGGGAGGGGGAGTGAGGAGGCAGAATGGAGGTATTGTCGCCAGAAAAAGCAAAGTATAAATAGGGGAAAGAGAGAAGGGGCCAATGTGGTGGAGGGTGGTAATAACAAAGGAAAAAGATAAATAAGCAAGGAGGGAACAAATCTCAAGAAAGCTACAGCTGATCCAGAAAGCATAATTAGTTTCCTTTAGTAGAGGCAGGAAAGCTAAGGATGATGTCATTGAAACAGCACGAAAAGAAGAAGTTTAAAAACGATGGGAAAGGAATCTAGAGGGAAGAGCGCACGAGGAGGGTCTAGCTCGTGCCAGAGGATCAAAGTGCCGATAGCCTAGGGTCTGGTACCAGATACATTGAAAACAGGGGAGGAGGGTCCTGACATGAGTCCTGGCCAAGACTATGACGTAAGTCAAGGCAGCAGTGGCAGTCAAAGAGACTCGTTGTAACGGGAAGAGTGCACGAAAAATAGCGAGAAAAACTAGAATAAATAAATTCAAATAGGGTACTAGCAAATGATGACCCGCGTGTTCATACACAAGTATGCATAAAACAAAATACGAAAGCATAAACAACAAAGTAAAAAAGGCCCAGCGACCCTCCGTGAGCCTCTAAGTTACGGTGGCCCCTTGGCATGAAGGTTGACAACCACAGCATCCGTCGCGCCGGCCGAAGATTTCCCTCTCTCCGCATTAACACCACTGTCCGGAGACCCAGGATGGGAAGGAGTCTGTCCCGACCGAGAGCAGTCGCTAGACTCCCCGGATAAGATGTCGTGATCTAGAATTTCCGTGAGAGGATAAACTTCTCGAGTCAAGGGAACCAGCTGGCCGTTCCTAACACACTTATACGGATCCAACGAGGACAAGTCGAGGGAAGGATGTGAAAATCGGAGCTGGTCGAGACAGTTTTCAAAGGAGCACTCATGGAACCTACGAGCCAAACCCACCGCTTCGGTCAACTCGTCGTCCTTCTGGGCCAGTCGGGTACGGAGTGACTCAAGCTTAGCGAGGAGGTTCAATCTTTCCTCTTCACCCAGAGTTGCGCGACCGGAGAGAGCGGAAGGGACGGAAGGGGGACCATTACCGATGAGCTCCACTCTACTCTTAAGATCTTGATTGACTCGGTCAAGACGTTCCCGCAGGATGATGCACTCCTTGGAGGAAGCGTCCGACAGGACGGAAGCGGAAGACACCCGGTTTTTTAGTAGGGACACCTCGCTCTCCAAAGATGTAACCTCATTTCTTAAAGATTTTACCTGGACCCCCAAGATGTCTCTCTCACGCTCCAGGGATTCCTTGTCATTTTTCAGAAAACAGAGCTCAGCTGTCAGTGCCTTCAATTGACGAGCATCAGTAATTCCCTCATCATGAAAAGCCTTCAAGGTAGACTCCATCTGACCCATTTGCCTTTGCAAGGTAGAGGCCCGCTGGATTTCAGGACCGCTCCATCTCATTACCCGCTCCATTAACTCACCAAAGAAGGTAAAAGCAAAACCCAGCCGACCAATCTCCCTAGTCAGGTACTCTTGAAAACCAACAAGACCTACCTCCTCGACAAAACTACGGAGCATAGCCGTATCTGAAGAATCCCCGGCACTCTTTAGGAGGGATACAAGCCTCTTGCTGTCATCACCGTAAATGGAGCTGGTCGTGCTATCCCCCTTGTAGGGACACAGTTCAGGCCACGAGAGCCTACTTTTAGGGGCCTGGAGTAGTGAAAGTTGCCGGACACAAGCTTGTGCGAAAGATTCCGTGTCAAAGAAATTGGGAATCCGGGGAATAGCAGCAGCTGGCCCTTCGGAGGAACAGGGAGGCCCTCCTTTTAGGTTCGGGGAGGCCAGAACATCAGGAGCACAGCCGGGAAGGCCAGGCAGAGCTTCAGCAAATCCTCTGGTCGGAGGGTTACCTGTACACAAGCAATGGTATGTAGTGAGATTCATAGAAAGAGGCAGCCGTACAATAAGCATAGAGGATAAAACCATAAGGGCGTTAGGACGGGAGGCAGCTTAGTTAACCTGAAGTGGGATCATTACAGGAAGTCGTGATGGCAGAAGGAGTAGACTTATCATCGCGGGCCTTCTTTGTCGAGGCAGGAGGAGAACCAGAATCCTGGACGACCGCAGTCCCGCGATGATTAGGAACGCTGCGTTTCCTTTTCTCCCCACCTTTCACCAGGCAGGGAGTCCCGCGGTTGTCAACGCGGGGTCGGCGATGAGACTTCGAGCGATGCTTACCCTGTCCCGACGAAGGAGGATTCCGAGAACGCTCAGATAACTCTAAAGAAGGAGAAGTTCTGCAGTGAGAGCGATTGGGCAGCAAGACCCCGGAAGGCCCTTCGTCTTGCAGCATTAAGTCTCCTCCCGACTGGAGAAGGGAATGCGGCTGATCTCTGTTCGAAGGAGGGATGAGTGAAGCCACACGACTGGCGTGATACCCAAAGCCTACGCGAACGGAGGCACCGAAAGAAACAAAAATAGTCAATAAGCAGCTGCAGGGCACTTTTAAAACAATAGTAATAAAGAGCAAGGCGTACCGTTTTCACCATAAGAGAGATAGCTCTCATAACCCCGGGTCTGAGCTTGTTGAAGGAGGGTATCGATGGTCTTCTTGCTTTCCTCCGAGCAGCTGTCGCGGTGAGGACGGTCGAATTTTCCCACCGGGGTAGCCCATTTCAAAGGAAAGCGATCGTTACCCCCGCCATCTTTCCACCAGACATGACACCCCTCCCGGGGCACGATCAGACAGAACTCCCGTTTCCAGTTCTTTAGGGAATCAGACAGATCATCCACGAACCTCACACAATCAGACCCACGACCTCGGGCCTGGAAGTAGACCCATCCCCCGCTGGCAGACTTAACCACTTGGTGAAAAAAGAGGAAGGACTCGATGGTAGCAATCAAATGATGCTCATAGCAGGACGATTGGAAAGCCCCTAACATTAGCCAACCGTTTGGGGCAATCATGGTAGGGGCGGCGCGAATATGGTTCAGAAGATCCATCTCGAACTCAGTAAAAGGGGGACAAATCCCAGACACAGAAGGGAAAAGATAAAAGGTGAAAGACTCACTAGGACCGTCCAGGACGCTTTCCCCAGGGCACATGGGAGAAATAGAAAAAGGAAGCCTGTAAGTTGAGGAAAAATGAGAGCGAATACAAGATTCGTACGGACCAAAAACACGATCCTTGGCTTCAAGAATCTTCTGCAAAGAAATTATACAGCTATTTTCCCGAGCGACCATGGGAATATTCAGCTCACCTTCACTAACAAAGGGGACGCTGTCTCCGCTTCGACGAAGTAGGATGAGGGGGCCAACCGGAGGACCTAGTTCAACCCCTCGAGTAGGATCACTGGGGGAAGACACAACATCCACAGAAGCAGCGCCATCCAAATCGCAAACAGCGGGAGGGGGTTGTGAACCAGACATGGTCGAAAAAGAAGAAAGAGCACAAAAGGCAGCAAGAAGGGTGAAGAAGCAGAAAAGCGAGAGTAGAGTAGCAAGAAGGGAAGTTTGAATCGGCGGAAAACAACCGGAAAAATGGATAGAAGGAAAAAACCACTGAAGCTAGGGTGCGGAAAAGTCCTGGACCCAAGAAAAGCCTAGGTCCCGAACTTTGGGGACTACTGATAGAGTAGGACCCAATGGACCTTGGTAAAGTAAGGTCCAAAGGGTCACAGAGTATAGCAAGGCCCAATAGGCCTTAATAAAGCAAGGCCCAAAGGTCCTACAGGCTAAGGACCAAGCGATCCATCGCTCGGATACCAGGAAGACCGATCGGAGGAGCAGATGACCTGAGCAGCCCTGGGAAAGGGGGACCACAAACATAGTGGAGACACACGAGCTGACAGTCCCAGGCCTACGTAACAAACCTAGGAGGATAATGGACTAGGTCGCAGGCCTAGGCAGGGCAATTCCCCTTTTCCCTATTATAAATAGGAGACCCGCAAAGTGAAAGGTAAGTTGATTAGATTAAGATATTACTGTTACTCTGCCGGGATTCTGACTTAGCCATCGGAGGCTCTTCTGGGGACTAAAACCCCCATTGGAGTTATCCTTGCAGGAATCAGGAAGGAGATTATCTGGAGCAGGGGCAGGATATCTATCAATATGTATGCAGTCTTTTTGTATTAAATACAAGATGAGATGGTTTTTTATTAGCCATTAGCTTGTTGATTTTTGTTTTTATTCAATTAAAAATGAAGAGTCTTTTTGCTTTTGCCATTTAATTTAATCCTTTTTTCTTTTTAATATATCATGAATTTATGATGTAGAGTTGTAGTCTATTTGTTTTATTTTTTTGGGTCAAAAGTTGTAGATCGTTACTCGTTTTTTCTTGGGTCAGAAATATGATAAATATGGGCCGTAACTCTTTCAGGCCCAAGAGATAAGTGATTTCGAAGAAAACAATTCATTCTCCTATTGGATTAGCTCATTAGCTAGAGACTAGAGTGGCCCAAAAGATGAAAATTTCTTCTCTTATTGTTATTACATGTTCCTTTCCTGTCAAAAATAAGCTATGAAACTTCAGCCCACTTTAAAAACAAAAATCAGCCATATTTTGCACATATAATGAATATATTACTATATGACTATATGTATATTTTGCCTTACTTGATCTCTCCTTGTATGGCCTTGTGTCATTTTATGATGAATAAAACTTTTTGATTTCTGACAAAAAAAAAAAATATTACTATATAAAAGGGTTGTGTTTTTGTAGCATATTACAAAAAAGTTGATTATTCAAGTGGTGAGTGAATTAGTATAGTAACTTGTAAAGTGTCAAAAAAAAAGTTGATGAGATGATTTAAAATTAATTTTTTATATAATAATTTGATATTGATTTAAATGTTTAATCATTCAATAAAGACAAAAATATTATTTTGATTCTCAAATTTAACACCGATCGTTAATTTTGTCCCTAATATTCTTTTAATTAATTTTGTTTTTAATGTTTCACATTTTGGTCAATTTTATTTTTTATTTTTACTTTAGCCAAATATTAATGACAAAATCTCTGTAGTTAATGATATGTAATGTAAAATGAATATAAAAATAAAATTAAATCCTAAATTGAAAATCAAGAAGCAATATATTATTAATTTATTGAAAAAAATTAATCAAAAAATAATATTGACCAAAATATAAAATATTAAAGAAAAAATTAACCACAAAAAAATATTAAGAACAAAATTAACAAGTGATATAAAATTTGAAGATGAAATTAATAGTTTTGGCTTGAATAAAAAATATCTTCTGATTACTTTTTGTTTAGTAAAACACTAGGGTCAGTTCGTTTGCGCTTATAATAAAATCTGCTTTGATTATAATCAGAGTATGATTATAATCAAAGTTGATTATTTGTGTATTGGTGTTTGGATGAATGTTGATTATTTGGTGTGACATTATTGAAATGGGTATGTAATGATTGTGGTTGGTAGATAGAAGGGTAAGGAAATTGATAAATTGTATAGGGGTAGAAATGGAAGAAAAAGTTGGAAAAAGTAGGAAAAAGTAATATGTGATTTGATTATAATGAAAGTGTGTTTGGATGTGATTGTTGCTTAAAAAAAATCAAATTATGTCACTGTTTGCCTTGGAAAGCGTGAAAATATGATTATAATGCAACTTTGGAGGTGATTATTTTGTTTGGTCGACCATTCTATTTTTGCCTACGAAATGATGGACCAAAAGGACTAAAGTGTAGTAATCAGGCTCCGACATTCAGTGGACTATTAAAAAAATGGTCCACCGTTTGGCACAAGATGAGAGAGAATGTAAAAAATCACTTCAGACCCGAAAAAAAATTTCAATGTGGCTCATTTCAGGTATTCGGTCGACCATTTTTTGTATCGGTGGACCAAACGTCGTGCCTGATAGCATTCTCAGGTTGAAATTCGGTCGACCATTTTTTGAATCGGTGGACCGAACGTCGGGCCTGATATCATTCTCAGGTTGATATTCGGTCCACCGTTGACAGAATTAGTCGACCATTTCAGGTAAATTACTATTTTAGCCTTGGGTTGTGTGATTGAATGTATTAGAGTATAGGTAATTATAGGTATATATATAGGGGTATAAGTATAATTGGGTGTGTTTGATTATAAAAAAATCAAGATTATAATTTGATCAGAAAATAAACGCAAACGAATATGCTTATTACGATTATAATCAAAGCAGATTATAATCAAAACGCAAACGAACTGGACCTAAAACACTGAAGAGTGGAAGAGAATCAGAGATGGATAACTTTGCCTTGGAATGGCCGTTTCACTATTGACTAAAACGACGACGAAGTGGACATTGCCTTATCCTTTATACGACGCTGCGTTTGTGGGGCAGTTGTCACGACCACACCTACATCTGGAACACTAAGCTCAGCTAAGAATCAATGGTAAATTGAAGTAATCAACTGATCATCTTGGGCAACAATCTTCAATGAAAACCGCAATAACCAAAATTCCCATTAATCCGTTGAACTCTCCATCACAATCTTCACCGCGTCTTCTTTATTACCTCCCTTCACTTTCTCGTAGAAACCGCAAAAAATTTCTTATCTTTTCCGGCAGAAAATGGAGCCATGTCTCCAAATCCCTGAGATTGTGTTCCTTTCGAGCTTATTGTGTTCCCAGCACCACCAAATTCGGCGGCTGGGATGATCTGGAAAATGTTACTGCATCGGGGGAACCTGGTGAGTCGGATATGTTTCGCAATCTTTTAATTTCAGTTGGACTTGATGATAGGAAGAACATTTTCGTATTTCTGTTAGGGCTTGTGTGTGCTTTGGCAATTTCTAGGGTTAAGGTTTCTTCCATCGTTCTGCTTCCAGCTTCTGTGTTGGTTTTTGCCACTGGTTTTACGGTAGGGATTTTTCGTAATGCAACTCCTAGTGATGTTAGAGTCGATGGAACTAAGAGAAGGGGAAGGGAGGAGAATTTGAACTTGGCTGCTGAGAAGTTGAGGAACTTGATGAATTTTTTTGATGAACTTGATTTTCAGGTTAATAACTTGAAGAGTGATGTACAAAGTGCTATCAGAAATAATAAACTTAGAATGGGTGATTTGGATGGTTACATTAAAGTCACAGATTCCATAAGACTATCAACGTTGAATGCTAGGAATTTTGTCAAGACTTTAATCGAAAGTGATGAAAACTCTGGTGGCATTTCGGTTGAGAAACCTAAGTCAGGTAGAAGAAAGAAAGAAGTTGGACAAAATGGGTACCAGATACTACAATCTATTAGCAGTTTGTTTGGAGAAAACTTGGCTAGCTCCAATTCTGCTAAAGTTAAAGAAAATGTTAAGCAAGAGATGCCACAGAAAGAATTTGATCAAACTCGAGGAAGTAACAGTACTTCTCTGGTTGAAGATGGGTCATTAAATTCAGGCAATGATTATAAAACAAGTCATAATTTGGGATCTTCTCATGATTCATCGAGAACCTCTGTGTTGGATGTCAATGAAAACGGGAGAACCAAAGTTACTTCTCAAAAAGAAATATATGATTCAGGGGACGAGGATGGAAGCACCAAAAGATTTCCTGACAAGAAAGAAAATAGTTACCAGAATAATAGACTACGGTTTTCTGATAATCGCAGCTTCTCTTTAGAGATGGATTCCAATAGAATAACAGATGTGTGGGAATCCAATGATAATCTGCTTGATTCTGAAAATCTTAATGTCAGAATGAAACACACTGAAAGTAAATCTTCCTTCGTGCATGAGCAGATGTTCGACAGAGCTCACGAAACATACAGGTCTTCTCATAAAAAGAGGGAAAAGGGATCTTTCAGTTCTCAGTATACAGAAGGTGGGGAGAACAGTGAGGATCACCACAATCTTTGTAATGACTTGTTTACACAAGAAAGTGGATTGAATACATCTTCAACTTCAAAGATCTCAGATGATGTGGTCTTTGATAGATATCTTGCCGGAGCAACAGACCTCTTAAAGCAAGCCAAAGAGTATCTAAAGGGTAGACAAGATGAGGATCAGGCTGAAATCATGTTGTACGAGTCTGCCAACTTACTTTCCAAAGCTGTAGACTTGAAGCCTATGAGTTTATTGGCTGTAGGCCAGTTAGGAAACACTTATCTTCTTCATGGAGAATTAAAGTTGAAGAGTAGTCGGGACATTAGAACTCTTCTGTCAGGGAGCTTCAATTCATCATTGAGGAAAAATAGTAAAATATTGAAGAGATTGCAAAATAAAATCACCAGTAAAGAAGAAGTTGCACCTTTGCTAATTGATGTATGTGAGGAGTGTGAAGAACTTCTTGTGGAGGCAGGCAGAAAATATAAGCTGGCATTATCAATTGATGGGAATGACGTGAGAGCCCTGTATAATTGGGGTCTGGCACTCTTTTTCCGTGGGCAATTGATAGCAGATATTGGTCCAGTAAGCAATTTCCTCGATATCATGATATTTCATGTTTCATGTTCCTTACTAGCACCTGTACACTTTAGTGTGCTGCTAAATTGGTTCTAGAAATGATTTATTAGTTAGAATGTGACATAATAAGTTTTGTCACCTAGATGTTGGTTCGCATAAGTAATTCTACCGGTTTGGTTTGCTGAATTTTTTGTTTTGTATACATTTTTGAAATTTAGTTGATTTACTTTCAAATATCACAGGCTGCAGCTTTTGAGGCTGACAGAGTTTTCTTGGCTGCAATTGACAAATTTGATGCTATGATGTCCAAAGGCAATGTTTATGCTCCTGATGGTAATATTTCTGTGTGCTTAATTTTTTCATTTGTATTTTTCGCATACAATACAATTGCAACCAGAGAATAATTTGTCTGATAGATTGTGTAAATTATATGGCCCTCAACAGACTTGCAGTCTTGCAGAATTTTAAGGCAATATAGCATATTAGCATCTAACTGGTGCAAAATATTTGTATAAAAGATCACATTTTAGGAACTGCATTATGGATATTATATATATATATATATACAGAAACAATAGACACTAACTTCTTAAAAGTTTCTCATGGAGGATTTTTGCATAGAAACTCTCATCCTTGGGTCCCAAACTGCTCTTTTACTGCATCTCTATTTTTTTTAACCATTTCCTTTTGTAGTGAGAGCATTTCCATTTGACTTGTGATTTGAACTTGTTGAAATCACAGCTCTGTTCAGATGGGCTGCGGCTTTACAGCAAAGGTCTCGCTTAAGGCCAACTAGTAGTAAAGAGAAGGTGAAGTTGCTTCAGCAAGCTAAAAGGTTATATGAAGATGCCCTTTATATGGATTCCAGTAACATCCAAGTGAAGGATGCCTTATCTACATGTATCTCTGAGCTCAATTATAGACAGTTCTAGTGTGTTCTTTGAAAGAGGCAACCCTGATAAAGCTTTGCACTGAAGCATGTACTTTGTTATTTTTGGTCCATTTTCTCCATTCAAATTTAATCCCCAGGGATTGTGTTTTTAGATAAAAAGCAGGCATATTGCTGGCTCCTGTGGTTGTAAATTACAGAAAACTTTATGGTACCCGTACTCTCAGTCATCTCTTAGTTGGCAGTGATATTTGGATACTAAATACTGAACATCTGTTAATCTAAGTAGGGTGCTGAAACATTTTTGGGTATCAGTAAGTTTCCCTTAATTATGGAATAAATTCTAATAAATCAATGTTCTTAATTTTGCCCTTTATTGTGTCTATGTATCAAGTGTTTTAAGTATATCTTATATTATATGGCTCCACTCCTTTCTGGTCGTCCATGTTTAAAACTATAGTCTATAAAAATAAAAATAAGAGAAAATTTACTATTTGGTCTCTCTTTCTTTACTAAGTTAACAATTTAGTCCCTTATTTATTTTACATACATATTTGCGTGCCCGTTAGGGCACGCAAAGCCCCTAGTATAATATATGTACATGGCCCTGCAGAGAAAATATTCATCACAGTTTATTTGTTCTCTCTGACTTTCTGTTTGCAGTTGTACCTGCTGTCATTTTCACTATTATACTTGTTTGTATATTGCAAAAATGACGAAGCTTTAGCACTATCTTGATCTTCTATGAATTGTTGAAAGCTAACGGAACTTTTTAAAAAATACATATATTTTTTGAAGAGAACATCAAGCTATGGGCCGGCCAATCAATTTGCATATTTGAGCTTTTGATTATACACCGATGGGATTTTCGGGAGTAACTCACTCATACATACTTTCAAGGTTACCCCTTGTCGGAAAATTATTTGAAGTGTGAGAATCCAATGATAATCTGCTTCATTCTGAAACTCTGAATGTAACAATGTAACATGGAAAATGAATCTTTGTGCATTCGACGATGTTCAATAGAGTGCATGAAAGATGAAACATCTTAGTCTTCTCATTTGTGCAGCAGCCTGTTATGAACGAGTTACAAGTGAAGAAATGCTTCATGAGCATCTTGGTTGTACTAAACAAAATGATCAAACATAAAAATTATAAACTTTAAGGCTAAGTTGGAGAATTTTTTCCCAAAAGAATATCAGAACCCGATTCCATTTCCTGCATCAGAGCATACTTGTAGAGCTTCTCATTGAAGAGCACCTGTGGATCCTTGTTAAGTAAAACCCCATTTTCATCATAAGCGTCCTTCAAGAACACAACCCAGTTCATCTCTGTTCCTGCCAAATAAAACGTTCTGGGTTGTTTCAAAAGCATATGATAAGTATGCTTAGTCAAACAAAACTCCTCCTTAAATTCTACTATATGATGTATAGAGGCTTTCTTTTCCAATGTCAAATTCAAGAACTCATGTATAACACCTACCCTGTACTTCTCTGCCTCCAGGGTCCATACATCCAATTTGGAGCCCTGTAAATAGGGGGACACCAATGGAAGTGTGTTCAACAAATTAAGCTTCCTTGTATCATCTATGTCCAAATCCAAATCCTTCCCATATTTCACAGGAAACTTGAATGCCCTCTTAGCTCTCTCCTCATCAACCATAAACTCTCTCTCAAGCGCACTCACTGCCAATAAAGGGTCCCAATTCACTAATTCAAGTATCCTCTTCCCATCATTTTCAACCACAACTCTAAAATAATTTGGATACTTCAAAATTCGGTCTCTGAAATCATCTGGAATCCCAAACAGAGTTCTGCAGTGATGAATCTTACTCAAAGGAATGCACTTATTGGCAGACATCATCAGCAATTTGCGGACCTTATTGACACGGTCCAATTCCATGGCATCCATGATGGCTTGCTCCTCTGAGAGCAACTCCTCCATAAATTCTGTGAAGCCAAACCACATTTTCCCATCAGTGTGCCTGTAAGTCTCAAAAATCAAAGGATGGCGCTCGATTGAGCGGGAAACCTTGCGGCCTCGGGGAAACCCTAAATCGTGGTAGAGCTTTCCGGCATCATCGAGGCGTAGCACATGTTCAGGCTGCTTGGATAGGAACTGTTTAGACCTAGTAAGAAACTTGAATTGTGAATCACGTTCAACAATGCGCTCAAAGTAAGGGATACGGTTGGCCTCAGTTTGGACAAGCTTGGTTCGAGGGCTCTCTTTCTTTTTGCGTTTCTTCCTGAACTTTTTAGGGGTTTTGGTAGCTAGAAAGGAGGTGGAGAATCGAGAATGGAAGAAGGAAAAATAGGGTCTAATGAGATCATGATTAGGAGTACAGATTAGAGGTTGAGCTATAGATATAGGTAGGATTACGGTTTTGGAGGATTTGATTTGAAGATTAGAAGTGTTGTTGAGGAAGAACATGCGCCAAGTCATTGAACTTCTGGAACTGCAGATATGAAAAAAAAAAAAAAAGAAGCAGTTAATTAGTTCGTAAAATTATACAAGGCAATTGAAAGCAATTTCATTTTCCACTTGGTAAAATAAGAAGCCATACGATACGCGATTCACAGTTACAGACTTTACACAGCCTAAACCGAATTTATAGCAATGAGGGAAGCAGAGTATGATGTTTAAATGTAGAAACGAGAGAGCAATGCGTGCTAAGAAAAAAAAGAATGAATGATTCTTATAAATGCAAACATGACATCACTGAAAAACAATAAATAAGTTGCAACCTAAAACTTTATGATAGCATATCATGTCGGAATTAAACTACATCCTTCCATGGCTATATTTTGTTAATCTCCCTCTACCCAAACAGCACCTTGAGAGAAAGTTACCGAAGCCAAAATTCAAATTGATACATACATAAAGTAAGCTTCAAGTTCGGAAACAATCGAATGAAAGAATCACAATTTTCAGTTCTGCGAATACCAGACCAAAGCATTCATACAAAAGATGACCGACGCTTACCGTCTAGCAGCACAAAGAAAGAGAAGCGCAGAACAGAAGCTTCGCACCACCGAAACGGAGAGGCACCGCAGAAGGAGAGCATGACGGCGACGGCGTGGTATATGAATGAGTGAATGACTTCCCAAATCACAAATGGGAGTTTCGGCCCTAGAGGAAAACCAGGAGGGCTAATCCAAACTTTTCAACACCGGTAACCATGAGTCAAATGCTTAACTAGGTCATAAATTTATGTTTTTAAATTTATTTTAGTCTTAAATGTTTTAAAAGTTTCATATTGATCATAAATGTTGTTATTTAGTCTATAAATTTATTTTAGTCTTAAATGTTTTAAAAGTTTCATATTGATCACTTGTTTCATAGTAAAAAAGGCAAAATTGGTTATATTTGTCTTGTTTTTAGTCCGAATGCAGCAAATTTATAGTTATGAGTTATTTTTAACGAGTCTTTTCTATTCAATTTGGACCGTTAGTAAATGAAGTTTTGAAAATGAGTTTGAAACCAATTTTTCATAATATTTTACTTTTGATGACAAACTCATTTTCGAGTATAATTTGACTTTATTTGTTGACAACTTAATTGTGTAGAAAAAAAATGTTAAGAGTAACACATAGTTCCTTTCTCATTGTATTCAAACTTAAAAGTAGGGGTGTTCACGGGCTGGGTTGGGTTGGGTTGGGTTTAGGGCGAGTTGGTTTGGGCTCATTAATTTATTTGGCGGGTTGGGTTGGGTTGGACTAAAGAAAATAATTGAGTCAATCCAAACCAACCTAAACCAAATAGTGGCGGGTTGGTTTGGGTTGGGTTGGCGGGCATACTAGTTTTTTTTTATTTTATTTTTTATATATTTATTTTATAAAAAATTTGGTCTCTGTTAAATTTTTTTCTTTAATTTGGTCTTTCACAATTTGTTTTTTATGGACTAAATTGAGAATAAAAATTTATTAATTGACCAAATTGTAAAAATAATATTATTTGTGATATTAAAATAGAATTTTAACTAAATAAAAATTAATTTTATTTTTTATTTAATATTTTTGCGGGCCGGCGGGTTGGTTTGGGTTGAGCGGGCTCAAAATCTT